>CAIGRQ010263785.1:0-11055 GCA_903798375.1 Fraxinus sp. D2006-0159 | reverse complement strand
TCATTGTGCCAACATTTCCCTTCACTATGTAATCGCTACATCGCCAGAGACGGTTGATTGCTTGGAGGAAACTGTACAGTTGTTCTGTCCCGTGGACATAAACCTGCGGTGGACATTAGCCGGAACGAGTTAAGAATTGTGAGTTGTGACCATATTATCTACTGGCTACATCTATATTGAAAAAATGTTGAAATGACACGACAGTAATTTACAATACGAGGTCGAGGTTTTTGTCTGTGAGTTCTGCACAATCCTTCTCAACTTTTGTCTGTGAGTTCTGAACTTATTCTTTCAAGGCTTCAATTTCTCCAGTTAGATTCTTATAATTTTCATTTTTATGATCCATGTCCTCCCAGTGTCCTCTTGGAATAAAATTCAATAATTTTTCTACTAATCTGGCAATTTCTTCTTCCTTAACAGATAAATGATATTTGAATTCGTTTTCAGCATGCCACAGATTCTCCTTCTCATCAATTTTGTCTCTTAATATTTTCTCCAGCAATTGTACATTGACTTGCAATGTCTTCTCTGATGCCTGAAGTTGTTGCAACTGGAGCAGCAAATTGTTATTATCCTGGGAATTCTTTGCAATGAAACTATCTCCTTAAAGTCAAATTTTAGAAATGAAAGGTTCTCTATTTCAACTTCTGTTGTTCTACGGTTTCCTCAAGTTCTTGAAGAAGAGAAACAAGCTCGATATTTGATTCTTGACTTCTTTTCTGTTGTTGGGCTAAATTAGCATTTGATTCTTGCTGATTTTATCTCATTCTCCAGTTCCTTTTGAATCTGAACAAGGCTTTCAGGTTTAGTGGTCGAATCTTCTTGAGTTCTAGTGTAGCCTGTTTCATTGTAGATTCCTCGAACAATAGTTTCAATTCTTCTCTGTCTCCCCTCAGGCTATCACATTCTGCATATGATGCCGAGAGCTTAGTTTCTAATTCTGCCAGCCTTTTTTGACTGATTAGCGAATTCCTTTCTCGACAGATCCAAATCAAGCATTAGCTTCCGGGCATTTCTCTCCCACATTTTAGCTTCTGCACGTAGTTCCTCGACAGTGTCTTCTGCAGCTACAAGATCTTTTGCTACAGAACTTTCAGCAGAGTCAAACCCGCGATGCCAAGTGACCTGTTTCGTGCAAAGAGATGAAACATTGCCAATTGCATGGTAGAAAAAAGTGTATATTGAGGATTAGGCAAAAGCCCATAGCACTGCGTCTGATTTTTACAAAACATGGATATAAAACGTGAAATTAGAGTAGAGGAATCGATACATGTGTAAATAAGTTGTTGGTGACTGAACTCAAATTGCACCTCAATCTCATTTCAAAAGCTTAAGAGTAGCATTGTAATAGAGCAATTTGATGTCGGACCATTCCATTCAACTCGGTCACACACCACCATCATCTGGAAACATCATTATTATTCTCTGAAAAATTGTTCCACTACTGACAAAACCACCTTCCATAGGATCACTCATGAGTGGACAAGTGTTATCTTTGACGTCAGCACCTTCAACTCAACCAATCAAAAGAAAGTAATGATTGTCTATATAACAGATAATCATAAAATAATGACCTAAACTGTCGACATCAATAGCCAATAGAATCTCTTCAATCGGGACAGTGATAAACATATCGAGGTCAACATTGTAGCTTGACGTGATGGATGATAGTCAAACTCTTGGACACGAGGCTTATAAATAGAGATGTTGATCCCCACCAAAGGACTAACTAAGCCAGCATACTACTACGTTCTCTCAAAAAAATCAATCCCCTGTAAAAATCCTATTTCGTACAATAATCCAACAGTTATTCTATAAATTACACTAAAGTTGATCAAACCATGCCACGCCATTTTTAATCATCAACAAAAACAGAAGTCAAAGTTTCTAGTTGAATTACCCGTGTTTTGCTTTGACTAAAGAAGTTTAAAAAGCATAATATGTGTTATAAAAAATGAAAAGAAGAGAATTAACAAGGCGTTGAGATTGCTGCAACAGCTTGGCTGCGACCAATGTTCTGAGAACACTACAATACTATGTTGTACCCAAAAGTCGTCAATTACAATTAAACCGTATACCTTAAAAAAGAAATATAAAATCACAGATTCTTCTAAATAGAAGAATAAAAAATCAAATAATAGAAACAAAGAGATGAATAAATAGTTTTACACTAAATACAGATGTAGATTATTGAGGAAGCTTAAACTTGCTATAGAAACCAACATTATCTTCATCGCCCTCAAGAAGCCGTCAGTGACCTGATAAAACAGAATAACAAGAAGGCAAAAAAGATTTACACACGAGGGGTTTTAGAACCATGCATCCTCAACAACTTTTCGGGTTAGAAAAGCTTATGAATGAAGTATACAAAACTCAACTGATAGAGTTCGCTCCAGCTAAGGTGGATGTAGTTTGCCTTTCGGTCACTTTCATGTATAAGCCCTGCCATAAAACAATAGCGTCTTTCTTTATACAGCGAACAGTGCATAAATGTGCTAGCAATTCTAAAAACCAATGTGTTATGGCAAAAACAAGAGGGGAAGATTTGAGCCATGAAATGAATTGAGATTTATTTAGATTTGAGCCTGTCCCATTTTTGTCAAGCTTCCACTGGAATAGCACTGTGGTCTGAAAAACAGATTAAAGTTGTAGATTTCCATACTAACGCCATTACCAGGAGGCACGCATAATCAATAGCTTACGATCTTCATGGAAAAAAACCATTCTTGATCTTAAATAAATAACTGAAATTTGAAAATATACATCGGCAGAATTATGGGAAGTAATTTATTCAATGAACAGAAGGAAAAGAGACATGATATACAGAGAAGTATTAGAAATGAATAGCCTGTTCCCCTCCCCATCAATGTCTAGCTAATGGTTGGTTAGAGGGAGAGCATGTAAAAAGTGATAAAGCATAAATGAGAAAAGTATCATGAGTTAAGAAATTACATTTGTTGTATGAATAGTGGCTCCAGTGGTCATGCCAATATTTTGATCTGGGATCAACTCGAAATCCAGGTTCTGCACAAAAACTGCAAGGGAAACAATTGCTTCTAGCAAAGCAAACTGATCACCAACACATTTACGTGGTCCTCCACTGAATGGAATAAATCTGCAACATTACACCTGTTGAATTATATTCCACAGCATTTGGAAAAGGACCTATGAATGATTGAATATATACCTATAGTCGGTATTTGTTTCATTAGGAACTGGCCCTTCTAAGTCAAATCTTTCTGGCATAAATTCCTCTGCTCTATCCCAAACCTTTATAAAGCACAGTGAGCACAATATACTCAAATAATCGACGATGAAATGTTTTCAAAGAGGTGAAACTATCTAGTAAGTAGATGACAACTTCAATTAATTAACTTCATGGAAGATCTGAAAGTTGCGCTCTATCCCAGTAAAGCAACAAAAATATAACAGGAATTGCAGTATCTAAAGCTGAAAATCTTGATTGTTGTCTACAATGAAATCCAAAGCAGCATTACTCTAAATTTACTCTAAAAGTCCCATCCTAAAATACAATTTGAGTTTATGGCTAAGAAGCTAAAGTTTTAAGGAAGAGATCATATGCAGCCTTAAATATAATTTGTGAACAGAAGACTATTAAAGGCCTCCATCGTCAGATGGTTCCTGAAAAGAAGAAATAAGATCAGCAGAACTAAAAGAGCACAAGCTGAGTTTTTAGATAAAGTTTACATGTCTAGAAAATTCAATCTCAGATGCAAGCAATAAATTAGTTAACAAAATCAATCAGCGGTGTCTTCTAGGCTTCTATTTACAACTGTTTGGCTAAGATTTAAAATTACTTAGACTTAACTTGATGACTATTTTTTCAAACATGTTTAAATAAGTAACTTTTTTTTCTGTTGCAAGGAAGTCATTTGATAGTAAGACAGGAGTTACTTTCAAATAAGAACTTATTTCTAACTTCGACCAATAAAAAAATATTTATTTTAAAACTTGTTCTCATAAATATACTTGATTTTAAGTAAATATGCCCTTGGACTTCATTTTATTAAAGACATACAGATGCATCGTTGTTGTCAGGCGGGTGCCAATATAGTAGATCGAGTTGATACCTGTGCAGAGTGATGAATATTGTATACTGAAATCATGATATCTTGACCAGCATTGACCCTGTAGTTCCCAGGTAACATGTCAGTCACTTGAGCTCTTCTTAACAGGACCTATTCCAGGGAAACAATCATCAGGAAAAAGAATGTACAACATTCAGTGAAACGGAGAAGGAAATTTTGCAGATTACAGGCGGATGTGGATATAGACGCATTGATTCAATTATGCAATGTGTCAAGAACTTGAGATTCTTTATGTCCTCGTATGTAGGTAGCCGTCCCTGTAAAACTCTATCAACTTCTTCTTGTACTTTTCTCAAAGCAGATGGATCCTGAATTTAAAAAATGTAAATTATGCAGGAAAGAGAGACAGGTAGGTAAATCATGATAAAGTGCAATGCAGCAATCGAAGTGATGTACATTTATTCAGTTAAAGGCTTTCTTTTTTCGTTGATGCTAAATGTTACAGCAGGATACACAGCAAATTTCTATCAATATAAAAACTAAAAGATAATACATTTTCAATAGAAAAGTAAACATTATAAATACAATAAAGAAACAGATTTTACATAGCTTATGGATAGCTGAGATCAAGGCAAGTAATAATGATAATGCCAGTGCAAAAAACAAGAGATGCTCTCACATGTAGTTCTTTGCCGGACTACAAACATTTTTACAAGATGTCCCATTTGGCTAGACAGTGATGTGAAATAAAGCAATTGAGGGATTACTTGAACAAAGTAGCACACAATGCATTCAAGAAGTTTTATATGCCATTTCTTGCAGATATGATATTAGAATTCAGAGAATTATTGTTAGTTCACAATTTAACATATGAAGAATTCAATGTTCAAGAATAGTATGGCAGATAGACTTCACAAACCATTTCTTGTTTCTGGAATTTGTATACAGACATCCACTTTATGCATCTTTCAATTAGATTCTCATTATCTTAAGTCAGTTCAAGATACTAACTTATTCGAGCACGCAAATAATGGCACCAATTTAATTAATTTTCCTTTTTTAATCTGGATTGAACTGTTAGTTTTAATAATGTTATGGTGTTCAAAGGCAAAGGTGTCCACGGAATTGGAAACACAATTTGCTCTCTCACAATCCAATTTTCTTAAAAATCCAGTTTAATCCTATTGGGACGACATTCAGACCAGCAAAAATACAACGAAAGTATTGAAAGAAAAAAAGGATAGAATAAGAATGATACCTTACTTAGCAGATATGATGTCCAAGTCAACACTGAACCAGTGGTTTCATGACCAGCGACTAACATTGACAAAAGATCATCTCTTAGCTGTGCACTTGAGACCTAAAACAAACATACTAATCATGTTTAAAATGCAAGGAATAGATACACCAATAGAATGGTAAAGTATGTTTTCCAGAGAAAACAACCAATCAACGATCAGTTATCTTAAGAGTGGAAATTAGTTCCTAGAAGAATTAATTATACAATTATCTTTATAGAGGGGCAAAGATACAACATATTGCAAAATAAAGCAAGTTTAATATACATACGAACCTCCTCTCTGCTAGCAAGCAAGAACCGTAGAATGCTCGGGTCTGTGTCATTCACATACTCCTCCTCGTTGATCCTTTCACCCTCATTTTCCACAATCTCTCTGCACTTTGATATGAGTTCTTCAACAGTTTGTCTGATCAAGAAAACGGCCTTTTCAGCTTTAATCTGTCTTGGTACTAGTTTACATAAAGCTCCAATCTGTAAAAGGAATAGTGGATGAGGACGAATCTTATTATCAAATATTATGACATGAAAAGAAACCTAATGGTGTCAAACAAAAACGTGCCTTCCAATATGGCAATAAATCAGTTGAGCGCAACTCTGCTTCTTTTAAGGCAGTGTAAACTGCATCAATAACTGGATTATTGGTGGTAAGAGAATCAAAGTTGTAGTTGAATATAGCTAGACCAATGACATCAAGCGTAAGTTGAGAAAACTTTTCCTCCATGTTCACAGAAGAGCCATTAAGTACATCCGACTTAAGCTTCTCCACTAACCTCTGAGCACATCTGCAAAAGACCCGCTCAACTATTATCGACAGGTACTTCTTGTGAAGTGATGGAACCACGGCCCTGCGCCTTACCTATGGTGACATAAAAATTAAGCAACAAGGTTTTGTCATGAACTGTGATATTATTTGAAGTATCGAAACATGCATCATAAACAACAAATCAAATTCATATTGCCAATTTTTGGCTAGAATACCAGTATATTATTTTATATACCTATTATCTATGGTTTGTATTGAATATTAATAGCAAAATGCGCTATGATAAAAATATTCAAAAATAAAGAGAGATTTTGACCAAGGTCAGAATTAACTAAAACGCATATCATCAGATAAGACAGCTGTGAGCAAATTTCCCTAGTATCCCTAGTATAAAAGAGCTGCCAAAGGGAACTTGCTCGACCTCAATAAAACTATGGAACTTCCTTGATAAGAAACTTCAATACATAGTAGGATAATCCAGAATAAGTTACTCCTTAGTGTGCTAATCTATAAAATATTCAAAAAACAGTTCAAATTCACCATCAAATACAAATGAAAATACAAATTGCCCCATATGGAGTCCCAATTGTCCAATTATCCGAACAAATAAATAAAATAACTAATTCTATATTAAAAAGAAAAATTAAAGATATGAGGTTTTTGTACAGACTTACCATCCATTTATGCATGAATTAAGTACAATACAACTGTCCAAATTATCAATAAGAACCACAAAATTTCATCAAGAAACCAAAAAAAAGTTGGGATCTTTTTCCAGTTACCGTCCATAGGGATCCTTCAGCAATGGCAAAACCAGAGCCAAATAAGAACTCGGAGACCTCAGCCACAAGCCCTTTGGCATATTTAGTCCCATAGTTTCTCAATACATGCTTGGCAATGACAGGGTCACTGACAATCACAAAATTCCGAGGCCCAGCAGCCAGTCGATATATAGGCCCATACTCATTCATCCACTTGAACAGTGGGAGGAAGAGTGCCCCACCTAAAAGGTCTGAAACATCCTCCAGCTTCGCACTGGCAATTGGTATGTTAGAATCATCTTTAGGGCCAAATGTAGTTAAAGACTTTGTTAATGAGGTTAGCCAGTCCGGGCTAACCCATGAGGTGGTCTTGGTAGGCTGAGGCGGCGGCCGTGGTGGTTTATTGTTTGAGGAGTTCTTGATGGAGAGTGAAGCGGCATGAAATGACGTTTTGCGGTGGATAGCGGCGGATTGTTGGTGGTGGTGATGATAACGGTGGCAAGGTTGTGTGTGGAGAGAGAAAGAGGATAGAGAGAGTGAGGATGGCATGGTGGTGGAATGGAGAGGTTTTAGAGGGTTCTTGGATTCCTGGTACGAACCACCATATCCATACAGTTGGGCGCCTTTCTCAATGATTGTGATTCTTACAGTAGTATGGATAGATTTTATCTGCGGTCCCTGAACTTTCAGTCAAACCTCAATTAGATCACAAAATCTAACTTATTAAATTTTTTAAAATTAGAGTAATGATATTAAGTTTCACTTGTACTAAACCCAATCTAATTGTCCAATAAGTGTCATGAAATGATTGAACATTTGAATAGATATAAATCATATTTAAAATGTTCAATAATTATACTGTTGCTTACCATCAAATGAGATCGAATAGCATTCTTTTTAAAATTATCCCTAATATAGTAAATTATTTATTTTATATTCTTTGAAATTAATGAGTACGGTTAAATAAGTAAATGCGTTAAATAGTAGTACTGCCAATTTTTCCTTTCTATCGGTGTTCTAAAATACAAGCATATGCTCGATGCGTTTTTGAAACGCCCTACATATAGAATATGCGCGCGATAATACAGTCGACCCATTTTTTACCGTATATGTACATTTGAACGGCAAATTGTGTATGCATTTGTGTTGAAAATTAGCATAACAAAGTTCATCTCATTTTTGTAACTTAAAAAGGGTAAATTGAGCTCAAAAAATATCAAATTAGCCCAAATCACCTAAATCTATGAATTATATGCAACAATCTGTAAGATTTTTAACGTTTAGAAAAATAAAAAATCAAAATAAAATTTTTCGTAGAATTGCAAATTATATACTTCGAGCTCGAGTTTTCTTTTTCTTCAATCTTCCCCTAATTTTACTAACAATTGATGTTAATAATATAGAATCTTGAATAGTTGATGATTGTGCTGAATGCTGATGAGGAGGAGATTAAAAATGATATCTTACTATATGCAAGAGTTAATAGGGCTTTTCTAGTTGAAATAAAAGAGTCTGATGAAGATAATTTTGCATCGGATAACATGAAAGATAAATTGGATGAAGAAGAGAAGATTCAATTGGAATTCTATAAAGAGTTAAACAAGATGTAGAGTTTTTTTAAATCAATGTGTGTGTGTAATCTAATTGTAGAAATTGATTATCAAGTAATTGTAATATTTATGATTTTGTATTATATGTTTTTGTTGAAAATTTGAAAAATATGTACAAAAGTTCAAGTAATTGTAGTATTTATAATTTTGAACAATATATATTTTTTTTTAAAAAATAATTTGAAGAATACGTATAAAATTGAAAGAGTGCATTATTAGTTTAGAATATTTTAAAAAATATTAAAAATTGGAAAACGCATAATTATGCATATGCTTGATCGAAACACATTGTCATGCATTCTAGAACCTTGCTTTCTATCTGTGGCAATCTATTCATGAATGTGTAAATATATGTTTCTTTAATTTGAAGATAAATATGCAAATATTGTGTCATTCGCAGTGCAGTCTAAAGGTTTCTAAATCGAGAAAATGCTTGTTTTAGATTACTATTGACAGATTCTTTTACAGATTGATTAGATTGCAATAAGTTAAATTAAAAATGTCAAAATTTCATCACTACTTAAATTATTGTGCTTATGTAATATGGGTTAATGCAAAAAGAAAGTTGAGGAATTTTTTTGTACTTTTATTTTGTTTGTGAGATTTTGACTTAGGCAAATTTTGTCACATTAGCCATTGGTAAAAAAATCGATAAGTTGTGATGTCCATGTAGTACAACCGTTAAAATCGTAATGATGTTTCCTGCAGGCTTATTGTCCATCACGGCTTGGCCCATTCGTGTACAGTTCTGGCAGCAATCAAATCCATTCCAGATAGGCTTTTAGCCCATGGACTATGTGAGATTTGGTAGAAACATTAGATAATTGACCCAAAAGGCACTAAGCCCTTTTTTTTACATATACCATTATTTTTTTATTTTTACTTTAAATCACCCATTCTTCCAAAAATTACTTTTTATAAAATCACTTCTCAAAAAATCAACGTCACACAAGGGCTAAAATTTGATGTCTAATAATTTGTGCCATTCGACTTTTACTTTAACGCCTCATTCTCAAGTGTGGACATATACATGAAAAATAATTTTATTTTATTATTATTAAAATTAGATAAAAATAATTAATCTCAATTGCGAAATATTTAAAGAAATACAATAACAAAACTTGATTGTACTTGAGACAACATAGTTCGAGATTGAGTGCTTGTTTTAACAGTGTCAATAATATGCAACTTGGCATGTAGTTCGCTTTGTTCATAAAATCAAAGTAAAACTATATGTACAAATAAAATGAGACTTATAGTTCGTTCAATTGAGACTATTATTTTACTCGACTCAAGTACGTTCTTCACCTAACAATCTAAAATGTAATGGATCTTGGCCATTAAAGAATCTTGAAATGGTTCTCTATTGAGACAACAATGCAAATAAAATATAAAATCCCAATTGACGATACTATAAACTCTTAAGCTCGATCTAGGGTTCAAATTCTCGATCTAGGGCGAATTACACGAAGTAAGGCCGTCCTAAACCTCGAGATGGGATGCCTTTCCCTCGGGATCAAGGACCCAATCTCACCTTCGATTAGCAAGCCATCCTCGTGCCCCCCTTCGATTATATCCAATAGTATTCTGGTTTAAGCGAGGATGTGATACATTAACAGCTTCCTTAACTTTTTTGCAGGTTGTTTGAAGATCATGTTTGTGCTTATACTTTTTTTTTTCCCGATTGAGATTGACTTGACCGAGATTCCTTTTCGGTAGCATCATCAACCAATCTTCAAGAAATTAGATCTTGTAAAAATATGTTCAAATATATCATTTTCATTTTAGATATTATCATTTGGAATACAATATTGGGAATTCGACAAAATAAAATATAATAGGGTCAAAATTGTTCCTGACCATCAACTCATCAAGTCAAATCTGCAAATCTAGTTGGGGTACTTACAAAAATATCCTTAAAATTAGGAATGTTTTGAAAAATCATATAAAAGGTTTTTAGGAAGTAAAAAATACTGTGTAAAATAAAAAAGTAACACAATGTCACTTTTTATTTAAAAATTGCCACTTTTTAAAAAAAAAGACACAAATTCAAAAAAGTGACAAAACAAAAAAAAAAAAATGACACTTTCAAAAAGTGATGCAAACTAAAAAAAAGTGACACACTTTCAAAAAGTGATACAAACTAAAAAAAAGTGGCACAAACTCAAAAAAAATGACACAATGTCACTTTTTATTTAAAAATTGTCACTTTTAAAAAAAAAATGACACAAACTCAAAAAAAATGACAAAAAAAAAGGTGACAAAACTAAAAAAAAAAAGAGTGACACACTTTCAAAAAGTGATACAAACTAAAAAAAAAGTGACACAAAGTAAAAAAAAGTGACAAAACTAAAAAAAAAGTGATATACACTCTCAAAAAGTGATACAAACTCAAAAAAGTGACACAAATTCAAAAAAGGTGACAAAACTAAAAAAAAGTGATACAAACTCAAAAAAGTGACACAAATTCAAAAAAGTGACAAATATCAAAATAGCACCATCCATTTGTGATTTTTTTTATCTGCTTAAAAAGTGACAAAAAATTATAAAAAGTGACATTGTTCATCCTAAA
>CAIGRQ010263754.1:0-10469 GCA_903798375.1 Fraxinus sp. D2006-0159 | reverse complement strand
ATTTAAGAAAAAATAAGAGAAAAAGGCTTATCAGAAAATTCAACAGAAAGATATAAACAAGCCTCAGAAATAACTGGAGTGGTCGAAGTGTGTTTTCTTTTTTAACTGAAGTTGTTTTATAAGCAAAAAATTATAGAAAAGACAAAATAAATCTCGCGGCTGACAACATTATTTTTTCACATGCAAAGATCTACTGTGGCAGGTCTGAATTGAGGCTTTGCCTTGCCAAAAAGGCAAAAGACAAGGCAAAGCTTATATCTCCATCTCGTGCGCGCGGCGCACAAGAGAATGGAACCGATTTTCTGTATTCCACGATTTATCGATCTTGGTCTTAATTCAAAGATAAGGAGGCTTTTATCTATCTCCAATATTTTTTATACAATATCAACATATAAAAGACCAATTTTTATTTATAAAAATCATGGAACTTGGATTTCCCAAAAAAATGTCAATATAGAGTAGGCAAGTGTATTTTTTCTTTTATTTGGTGCTGGGGGTTCTGGTAGGGGTATAAGTGATTTCCTGCATTAGGTTATTGTAGATTGTATCAGTACATGAGTAATGTGGTACTTGATATTTATATTTCACATCATTAAGAGCCTAATCACTTTAGCCGTCTCCTAGCAATTTGGCAACCTTCCCACATTTGGTCTCAGTTAGTCTGGGCCAATAAGGTGCTTGAGTAGTCAGCATGTTCTTTCAACATTTATCTAAAGTTCTGATTATCATCCAAGTTAGTTTACTTTTATTTTTTGTATTTTCTTGACTGCTTTTATTTGAGAATGGTGTACAGATTGCACTGTCTTTATAGTAGCATAGCATTTAAGCTAACTAGGTTCACTCAGTCATCTTGAATTTAATTACTGAAGGAAAATTAGATAATTTACTATGCATGTTCATGTACTCATTTCTACATAGGTCGAGGGAAGAACTGTGAAGGCTCAGATATGGGATACGGCTGGCCAAGAGAGGTATAGAGCCATAACAAGTGCATATTACCGGGGTGCTCTGGGAGCTCTTCTTGTATATGATGTGACAAAACCAACTTCATTTGAAAATGTGAGTCGATGGTTGAAAGAACTTAGGGACCATGCGGACTCCAACATTGTTATTATGCTTATAGGAAATAAGACCGATCTCAAGCATTTGCGAGCTGTTGCTACAGAGGATGCTCAGAGTTTTGCTGAGAAAGAAGGCCTTTCTTTCATTGAAACATCTGCTTTGGAAGCAACCAATGTAGAGAAGGCTTTCCAAACAATCCTTTCAGAGATATACCGTATAATTAGTAAGAAGTCCCTTTCCTCAGACGAGCCTGCACCAACTAGCATCAGAGAAGGGCAGACTCTTGTCGTTGGATCTCAAGAGACCAACACGAAGAAATGCTGTTCTGCTTCCTAATGGCTTCTCCGTTTACCTCCCTATGAACTGTCTTATCTGTTCAGCTTCCATTTTGCGATCTTGTCTTGAATCCTAAATCATTCATCTATATAGAATGTTTGCCAGTTGATTGTAGATTTACTGGGCGTTCTTAGGTTTTATATGATTGAATGAGGCATATCGACAGGTCTCCTTGCTCTGGCTTCTCTCTGTTTCCCATTGATCCTGTCCTATTCTCATATAGAACCATGAAAATATGGATCAACTTACGATGTCATCTACTAAAAAGGTAACTAAAAGTCGTCTAGTTTCTCAACGACTGCAGAGAGCTATTAAAAGAATAAAGACCGAGGCTTTTCTTTCTATGAGAATCCTGTTGTGCTCGAGCTGTGAAGATACTTTTGAACTTTTATGTCCAGATTTTAGGGTAGAGAAACCCAAAATCCAAGCACCTCCTCTTTCTATTAGGATTCTGCCCCCAAAACTTCCAACAACAGTCCATATGCAATTGTTATACTATGGGTTATGCTACTAAGTACCTAATATTTTACCTAATGGATGTCATAATGGACAAATGGTGGTCCCCTCCATTACCCATTAGGTAAAATATTATGTACAAATAAAAATTTTCGTTATACTATTAACAATGATTTCTTTCAAATGCTTCTGCCATTGGATTGCAATGTGATGAAATAAAACTAAGATGTAGAGAGAAAAACAGGATAACGTGCACACTTGTGTTTCATAATATACATTTCCTTGAAACTGTGATAATAAAACCTGAAATTAGGAACTTAGAGAGTGAAATCTGGTCATTCAACTGTTCAAAAGAAATCCAACTATCCAAGAGAGGAGCCTGTTAATAGACATTTAGCATTTGTTTACATTATTTTTAATATGAGCAAGAACAGTCAATGACAATTAACCACAACAGTTGTTTTTCTGCTCTATTGGTCGACCCTCAATTTTAACCGTGCTCGCCTGTTTCTTGTTTGCAGCTGTCTGGTTACCCATTCTGCAAAAACCCTTGTGTCAGATACATAAAAAAGGTTCTCTCTTGAAATACTAAAGAGGATCAAACAACAAAATAGGTTCTGATATTCATTTCTTCCTCGTCACCATAACTGGTGAGCAATTATCACGAAACTCCAACTTTAGCTTTGTCTCCAAGATGAAGCAATTCATTATCACATTTTGTGAACAATTTCTTTATTAATCAAATTGATCAAATATGAGTCTCAAAGCATCTTCGATGTGAATCATGGCAATTTGGGTTAACCAAGTCACCCGTATATTTATTTCTCTCGGAGAACACCCTTTAAAATTACTACTAAGAAGGAATTTGTAACAAGGTATAAGAAATATTTGCTTTTGGGCGATTGGGCAATGGAATAAAGTGGCTCCTAAAAATTTTGTTCATCACGAGAGATTATTAATTTGTAAAAATATTATACATAATAGAATCAATTATTTTAAATATATGTATACTTGTAGAAAAAGATGACACCATGTGCCATTAAAAGCAATAATAAGTTGATTAGTTTGACCTACTTTTTCTTAATCTCGCCAGTCATGGTTAAGAAAGCCTGCTCCACATTGATACAATCTTTTGCACTAGTCTCCAGAAAAGGGATCCCAAGCTCGTCTGCGAAGGCCTGCAATTTAGGCAAGGAAATAGGGATCAAATTAGACCCAAAGACACTAGTGTGTACTGAGCAAATGGTAGAAAATGAAAAATATAAAGAAAGCAATGCTCAAAACTATCATTCTAAGCAATTAGCAGAGACAGATCAGTTTTAAGTATCCCAAAATATAACCCATTTTCAGCATTTCACTTCTCTTGGAGTCTGTATTAATTATTGAGTGTTCTTTGGTCGTGTTAAGAATTTGCAGTATCTTAGACATTTTATTGCAACACTGCTCCCAGAAACAGCACAGCACCACCCTCGTATACCCTCCCTCCCTCCCCCCACCCACACACACCACAAAATAAAAGGCAAAACCCAACAAGAAAGGAGATATTGGGAAGTTCAGTCCCCATAATCACAGGAGGTTAATTTCCAACCAAACATAAAACATTCCCAGCAACATGCAATTTTTCCAGTGTCGCTTTAAAAATGAAAAACCCTCAAAGCCTGTAGAATACTTGCTGCTGTAACTATTTGTTCTGAAACACAACATAATTTTGGACTAATGAGGCAGAAAGTAGCGGTAAAAAGTACAAAAGAAGATTTATATAGGATTAAGACAACCGAACCTTCGCTGTTTGTGTGTCAACAACTTTTTTCTCAACTAGATCGCATTTGTTCCCCACCAAAAGCTTGCATACACTATCATTTGCGTATCTATCAATCTCATTAAGCCATTGCTTGACATTGTTGAAACTTTCCATCTCAGTTACATCATACACAATCTGTTGCAATTTAAGTAAATATAAGGTTATTACTATCAAGAGAGAAAAACGGAGTAAAACTGCATTGAGATGAGTAAAGATGGCAAAGAAGATTTACTACTACCAAGATTAAAAAAAGGAGCAAAACTATATTGAGGTAGGTAACGATGGTAGTAAAATTATTGAAAGCACAAATCTTTATAAAATTACAGGTGATTTAAAGACAGAGAGAAAAGCACACGGCGTCATATTTTTCGTATTGTCAATTATTATTTTCATGTGTTGAGAAATATAACATTAGAATTTGGGTAAATTTGGGTAATGGATACAAGTTGGGCATACAACACAAATACTTGCTAGAAATTCCATTATACAAATAAGCTCTTCGTATAATGTTATGAATGAAGCCCACAAAAAAAAAATAGTAACTAAATTTTGTAAAATAATAATGAATTATTGCCACCTGGCCTCATAATCAACATATGGTGATTTATAACAAAATCAAGAAAGACATACAGAATGGAAAACAACTATAACGTCTTTAAACTTTAACGAGGTCAACAGTGAAACACGACATAAACAAAGGAAAGAATGAAAGCACGAGGAAAAATTAGTTACGAAGAATTAGAGAAATAGAGCTCATAAACCAGAAGTTTGAATAGTAGTAAAGACAAATGAGTGACCAGTTTACGCCCATTCAAGAATATAAATTGTTCACATTCACCACCAAATAAAGGCAAAATGGTATCTTAGCTCCTGAATGAGGAACTTGCGTGCAAGCTAACATTGACCTTCTACAATCCCTACCTATCGGGAAGTTACAACCAAGTCATGGACTTATATGAACAATAAGCTAGAGATCAAGCACCAAACATTGAAATCTTCTTACAATTATCCCATGAGCTCCTCGATAGTAACTGCTTGTGATAGTCCGGAACCGCTCTTGGCCAGCAGTATCCCACTTGAAAGGAATAAAGAAGTGTCAAGTTAAATGTGGTAAATAAAATAAACTTCTAAGAAGTCTAGACAGTTACGTCAAGACATTAGGTTGGGGCATGGTAGAAGAATATACCATGCCTAATCATGAATTCTTTAGATAACAATGTACGGCCAAGAATATGCAGTCAGAACTATAATTTAGAAATGTGAAGTTAAAGATTACCATACATAAGCAGGACACAAATATATCGCAAGTCCAGTTAACAGCAGAAATACTGAAGGTGGTCAGACCTCGAGTTGTCTGAATAGTACGGAACAGAAAGGAACCAGGTGATGACAACCAAATGCTTTATTTAATCCCTTGTTTTCCTCTACTTATAAAATCTTTTATTAAATGATAGCACCAATATCATGCTCTATTTACAGTTCACATTAAAAACGAGAGGCGGTCACAATGCTTTGACCAACTACTAAGAAAACCAAGAGTATTTATTTTAATCAATAAATTTCTCCAAAGTGAATATCTTTTTTCCTCAATTATGATAAAAAGGGGAAATTTTTCATTCAAATGAAGTTTGGTTTCTTCCAAAATTTGTTAATGTAATACATATTAAGTAATCCCAATTTTAAGTGCATCTAAAAGAAAATTAACCTCCATGGATAATCAAGTGTAAATGAAAGCTATTTATCGGAAATTCCAATTGTCCTCGAAAATAGCATGCCTCATAACCATAATAGCAAATACAACTTACATAAAATTCATGCACGTGTTTTTATATATGTTCACAACTATTATGTCAAATTAACTCACAATTTGCAGCTTGATTGTCTTCCCATCCAGCTCCACAGTCCTAATTTTCTGCAGTAATTATCAATAATCACATTAAACCCAATAAAAACAAAGTCAGGGACCTAAAAATAATCAAAGCTATATTGTATACTAATTCCTAAGCAACGTAAATAAAGAGATTATGCGAGTAAAACTCACAAAATCCACTCCAATGGTGCTAATATAGCTGTCAACATATGAATCATCCTGAAAGCAGCAAAGAATAGCATCATTTCCACTGTACATTCACCCAAAAGAAATTTCCAAAAAAAAAAAATCCAGAACTGAATACATTAATCCAAAACTATTTCCAGAAGCAAATCAACATACAATAATTCAAAAGAAAACCATTACAAAACTGAAATCAATTAGAGTGCTCCCTAATATCCTGGAATTAATTAAGAAAATTACTATTCTCATGAAATTAATTACAGAACTGAACTTAATAGCCTAATCCCTTATAATTATTATCCACTTGTCCTAGTTCTTACAATAAAAAGTCCATCAAAATATAATCATTTTTCTTCAATACACGCGCATAACCTTTTTTTCAGAATAATTGAACAATGAATAAATAAGTTAAAAATGGGATTGGAGCGTACAGCGAATCTGAGAAGAAGACAAGATTTTCCAACAGAGGAGTCGCCAATCAACAAAAGCTTAAACAGATAATCGCTGCAAAAATAAACAAAGAGACATTGAAAAAAAAAAAAAAAAAGTAGAAATCTAAAAGAAAATTCTGGGTTTTCACGTACTATTCGTTACTCATTTTTCTTCGATTCTTTGACCTTCCTTTTCGTTTTGTTAAAGTGAATGAGCGATCTGTTTGTTTTGTAAAGCGAAGTGTAGATGGTTATCTTTTTCTCCACAGGTGGTCCGAGCTATAACCTTTCTTTCTGATATTGTTTTCAATTTACATTTTCTAGAAACAAAACGTACTACAAAAATAAGTGATTCTATTTACTTATAAGTAAATTTCTTGAACTTAAGCAAAACGTGATCAAAATATTTAAGATCTTGCAATTGTGAAAAATGAGTGAAAAGAAAATGAATTTCAGATAAAATAATTACTTAAAAATTGTTTTGCAAGGAAATGTTAATTAAGTGTGTTTGATTTGTATAATTATTCGCCCAAAAAATTTGAATTTTTGTCTTCGTTTGGCTTTGTTTTACATGAAAATTGTCCATTAAAGTAATAACATTTTCTACAATTGGTTATAAAATTTGTTTTCATTCCCAAAAAGTTAAAAAAAAAATATTTTCAAAGAGACATTGAAAAAAAAAAAACAAAAGTTGAAATCTAAAAGAAAATTCTGGGTTTTCACGTACTATTCGTTACTCATTTTTCTTCGATTCTTTGACCTTCCTTTTTGTTTTGTTAAAGTGAATGAGCGATCTGTTTGTTTTGTAAAGCGAAGTGTAGATGGTTATCTTTTTCTCCACAGGTGGTCCGAGCTATAACTTTTCTTTCTGATATTGTTTTCAATTTTCATTTTCAAGAAACAAAACTTACTATAAAATAAGTGATTCTATTTACTTATAAGTAAATTTCTTGAACTTAAGCAAAACGTGATCAAAATATTTAAGGTCTTGCAATGGTGGAAAATGGATGGAAAGAAAATGAAATTCAGATAAAGTAATTGTCTAGAAATTATTTGCAAAGGAAATGTTAATTAAGTGTGTTTGATTTATATAATTTTTCATCCGAAAAATTTTAAATTTTTATGTTTGTTTGGTTTTATTTTACATGAAAATTGTCCATTAAAGTAATAATATTTTCTACAATTGGTTATAAAATTTGTTTCCATTCCCAAAAAGTTAAAAAAAAAAATATTTCCTAAAAAATCATTTTTTTTCCATTAAAGTTTAGTATTCTTTTCGCTTTATTTTACATAAAAATTGTTCGTTAAAGTGAAAACAAATTTTACAATTAATTTGAAATTTGTTTCAAAAAAAAAAAAAAAAAGCCCCGTAAAATGGAAAATCAATTCCTACCCCCAAAAAGGATGAATTGTGGTGCATGCCAATTGCCATGGAAGAATTTTTTTTTTACCTTGTTTGTAAGAGNAAAAAAAAAAAAAAAAAAGCCCCGTAAAATGGAAAATCAATTCCTACCCCAAAAAGGATGAATTGTGGTGCATGCCAATTGCCATGGAAGAATTTTTTTTTTACCTTGTTTGTAAGAGGTTAATAGCAGCTTTTTTACTGCAAGTGTACTGACAGGGAAAAAAAAAAAATTAGGAAAAAAAAAAGAAAAAAGAAAAAAAAAAAGTCATGCAACAGTGACATCATTATGCCCCATTAATTTATAATTATTTTTTCTTTCTTATTATAAATCACATATTCCCTAATAAAATAATATTACACATAAATTCAAGGAAATTTCCTTTTTTTTAACTATACATTCTCCATAAAAATTACTATTTATTTCATTATAATGTAGAATAATGGGGTCAAAACGGTATCTAAATTTGACATTTTTTTACGGTGTGTGATGTGACAAACTTTTTTGCCTTTGATTTCAATAACAGTTAAAATAATTCTTGGCACATATTTTTACACCCCATACAATGTCAACCTTAATATATACATGAAATGCACAAATAACATTTTTCTGGAAAAAAAAGGGTTGAATACTTGAATACTCGATCGAGCTTACTATAGAATTGATCTTGACACAAACATTACATTCTTAAGCTTACTCCCTTCTCAATTCTTGAGGAATTTATGGAATGGAGTACATTGACATGTAATTTAAAGAAAAGAAAAGATAAAAAAAAAAATGTCATGCAACAGTGACATCATTATGCCCCATTAATTTATAATTATTTTTTCTTTCTTATTATAAATCATCTATTCCCTAATAAAATAATATTACACATAAATCCAAGAAAATTTCCTTTTTTTTTAACTATACATTCTCCATAAAAATTACTATTTATTTCATTATAATGTAGAATAATGGGGTCAAAACGGTATCTAAATTTGACATTTTTTTACGGTGTGTGAGGTGACAAACTTTTTTGCCTTTGATTTCAATAACAGTTCAAATAATTCTTGGCACATATTTTTACACCCCATACAATGTCAACCTTAATATATACATGAAATGCACAAATAACATTTTTCAGGGAAAAAAAAAAAGTTGAATACTTGAATACTCGATCAAGCTTACTGTAGAATTGATCTTGACACAAACATTACATTCTTAAGCTTACTCCCTTCTCAATTCTTGAGGAATTTATGGAATGGAGTACATTGACATATTATTTAAAGAAAAGAAAAGAAAAAAAAAAAAAAACAAGTATGAGTAGAGATGTTACCTAGGTCTAAGTTATGGTGTTACAATCCCGCTTCCCCAAAAAGGGGCCGCAAGCGTATTGGTGGGTGACGGAGGACGTGCATGTACGATTCATAGAATGATATGATTAAGAGGAAGGGGCGGGAGCACCCTTGAGAAATGAACGGATTGTGTTAAAAATTAGGTTATTAGTATATTTTAATAAAAATTAATAAAATGTGTGGTTGAAAAATTGTGAATTTCATAAAATGTGTCGTTAAAATTAAGAGGAAACTAACCCCACTGCTCTAAAAATGCAATCAATTAGATTAATACACTGAAACAATGTAAAAGCCTTTCAAAATCGTAATTAACACGTTAACCGAACCCCTAAACATTTCAAACCCCCAAACTAATCAAAGAGCCCGTCATTATTATTATTAATAGAAAGAGGACATGCGAAGAAGCTTAAACATTGGCGTGATTGATAATTTTTATCAATTATTGGCATGAAGCTCTCAATTTTCTCTTTTCTCCATGAACCATCATGAAAATTTATGAAAGAAGATGTCAAATCAATTTTTATTTTTATTTTTTTCATTTTCTTTGCTTATTGTATTTTGCCCTTTGAGCCGAGATTGGAGTCTTTTTCCTCTTTTTGTTTTGGTTTTATTCTCTGTTTTTTTCTGAGGAAGATTTTATCTGTGTTTATGCCCTTTGCTAATTTAAGATTGTGGTTTATTTAACAGTAATAGTATAATGGCAATTATTCTTGTTCTTCTTAGGTTAATTTCTCTTGCAAATTATTTTTTGAAATTCGAATTTCTCATACATAATTATTTTTGACATTTTTATTAGTTTATTTTATAGGACTTGAACACGTGGAATTTCTTATCAAAATTCATTTCTTTACTCTGAGATTGGTGTCAAAATGTCTTAATTATAGTCGATGTTCAATATTATTTATCACTGCTTTGAGTTATTGTGACTTTTTTGAATATGTATTACTTTTTGAATTTTTGTTACTTTATTAAATAGCTTCCAAATTCAAGTTAATTGCTTTGAGTTATTGTGACTTTTTTGAATATGTATTACTTTCTGAATTTTTGTTACTTTATTAAATAGCTGCCAAATTCAAGTTAACATGTTGGTCCGACTCAGTAAAGTCCGAGCCTAAAGCTGGAACCAACCTCAATTTTTCGGATAAGTTTTGGCTCAGCTTGGCTAGGGCCAAAAAAGACCAAGCAATTTTTTGCTTGAGCTGCGTCCGAGTCGCGAGCTTTCACTTGCGATATGCTCTGGCTCGTTTACATCCCCACATACAGCTTTCTTTAAATTGTCTTTTCAAGTCAACCGATAATAGGTTGAAGGTAATCTAGCAAAATAGACTATTATCGCAAGGTGCCCCTTCATGCTCTAGAAGGAAAGGCACCCCATGATAATTTGATTTTCCAGCCACCTTGATTATCTTCAAGTAATAAACAAAAAATGTCGGCTATCTCAACAAGAATATAAAATCTCCACAATTTGTTCAGTAAAATATATTACGGAGAATTACAACAATGATATCAGACATTTCATTTTGTTAGACTTGGACTCAAATTTTTCTTGTGCCAACTTGTGGGGTGGCTTTTTGATTTTTTTTTTTTTTT
>CAIGRQ010263732.1:0-19503 GCA_903798375.1 Fraxinus sp. D2006-0159 | reverse complement strand
TTTAGAAGTTTAGGAATAAGATTGAAAATTATTCTTTATTTTTCTTTTCTTTTGTGTTTGCTTTCTTTCGATAGAAGGGTAAAATGGTCAAAAAGGACGTTTTGCGCCAAAAATTGAAAAGATAAGGATGTTCTGCACCAAGAAACGAAAGGTATGGACGTTTTGCATAAAACCGTGTAAAGGTAAGGACGTTTTGCGCTAATTACCCTTTTTTTTTTATTGTCACACCCTCATGTGATAGTTTTTTTGATGTATTATTAGCATCGATCTTCCATTCATTAACACGTGAACCATCATGATAACTTATATCCAAATATTTTATTATTGTGCTTTTAATGAGGAAAAAATATTTTATAGTAATTTTATAAGGAAAAAATAAGTATTCTAATTACACCCTCTAGTAGACCTTTTTTTTAAAAATGAAATTGTTGTCCAAAATACGATTTGTTAGCTAATGAAAGGTTAAGAATAAGAATGCAATGAAAATAAACTTGGGAACATAAAGCAACAACGAGGACGGGTTTGGTACATAACATAGTGATATACACAAGGAAAGTGATCTAACCTAGTGGTTCACATGTTAAGCAAATTAATGTGTAAGGAGTAACTGGCTAGGACTATCTCATTGAAAATTGTTTTTAATAGCATGCTATCGTAATCTCAAATTATATATATTTTTTGTTATGGTCATTGTATTACACAAAATATATTAGATATATGTGTCACATTTAACATGTTTTTGCATCTAGAATGTGGGATGGGCACATTGATGCTTATGTTAACATGCGTATGTAACAAATAAGTATGTTAGGACGATTTGTGCATATGAGTATGGTCGTGAGAAGAAGTGAGATAATTTGTTTGAGTTTTAATTAGTTTTTCGAGTTCATATGTACAGTCTTAAATAAAAGATTATCATATGGTAATTGAAAATTGTGCATTAGGAAGATGAATTCTCCCATACTCGAAGAGTGTACAACGTTTTTCTTTGTTCCTAATATAATGGCAAAGTATTATTACCCCCTCACAAATCCGAAACCCCTAACGGCCTGTTTGAGAGGTGTATTTTTTTTTTCCACCAATTTTGACTGGTGTTGGGTGGCACAATTTATGAGACGTTGAAAAAATCAGCGTTTGCTAGTTTTTTTTAGAACCATTCAAAATCGGTGTAGTATAATTTTGAACGGTTCTTTCTAACACATCAAATCGGCGAAGTTTGGCCATTTCTCATAATCTCTTCTAATTTTACTCTTTATAAAATAATTATTTGCAACTAATATATTTTGTTCAAAACTAAATCATAAATAAAAATATATTAACTAAAAAATTATATTATAATTAATACTTATAAGTAAAATATTACTTGTAAAATAAGAAAAATTACATTATAATTAAAAATTACTTATAAGTAAAAAATCACGTGTATGTAAAAAATTGTTATAAAATAAAAATACTACTAATAAAACAAAATTAATTTTTAAAATTAAATATTAACTTATATGTAAAAAAAATATTTATAAATAAAAAATCACTTATGAGTAAAAAAAATCATAAAACAAAATTTTACTAAGAAATATATACGTAATTTTATTTAAAAAAAAAATTCAGAACCGGTTAATAATAAACTCTCAAACATAGGTTGAAAAGTTTTAAAAAATGCTACTAAAACCACTCAAAATTAATCCTTTATAAATGCTCAAAATCGATAATTTAAAAAACTTTCATAACTGATACAATGAAACTCCCAAGTAGGCCATTAACAAACAACAATTTACTCTTAGGGTCCGTTTGATACGTCTAATTTTCCATGGAAAATGGAAAAAAAATCATTTTCCAATTTTTGTAGTTTTTGATAGGCAAAATTTTCCTGAGAAATTTTTTTCCATCTTTTCTCATTTTCCACATTTTTTAGGAAAATATATTCTTGATGTTTTGGTGGGAAAAAAATTTCCATGTTTTTTTTGGGCAATTGGAAAAAAGTCTAGACACAATGGTAAAAAAATTATCACTTTTATTAACAATTTTCGTGCAAAACAAAGCCAAACGAATGGTATTTTGTATGATATTTTTTTTTTTTTTGCAATTGAAACAAATTTTAGACTCAATGGTCACTTTAATGGACAATTTTCATAAAAAATGAAGCCAAACGGACACTAAACTTTCAACATTTTTCATGAAAAATTATACCGATCATATACAATTAATTATAATTTCCAGCAAAACAATTTCTAGGCAAATCAATTCCTTGTAAAACATTTTCTTTCCACCTTTACAATTAAGCGGACCCTAATTCTTTAATGTAATTGAATATTATATCAAGAGACATGGTTGGTTTTCAAATACACCTAACATTCTTTACAATTAACATGTTTAACCAGGTTAGTTTTACTTTTTACTTTTTTGTTTTCAAATATATTTGATAAATTTCTATTTGTTATTTGTTAGTAAAACGAGTTATTTATTTGAACTTTGAAATTTAGAACTATTTTCAAAATAAGTAACTGAGCTGTCTTGATATCTTTTAAATAATTTATTACTTAAAGGACTGACCAATCATAAATGGCTGGTAAGTTTAGGTTTGGAGGGTTAAGTATTAAACAATTGCCAATCCTTGTTTTTCTATAACTACCCTCCATTTAAAGATGGCAACGTGGCGGGTTGGGAGCGGGGCACTCCCATCATGTCCCGCCTCATCCCGCCACTTCCACACCCCGTCCCGCCCCGCCTTAAATGAGGCGGGGCGAGGACTTGTCCCATTTCTTGCTTGTTTATGATTATTTTTTTTTCAAAAATTTTCAATTAATTATTTTTTTTTAAAATTTGTAATTAATTATTTTTTTATTCTTCACAGGGCAGGTTCAGGGCTGAGCACCCCCGTCCCACCCCGCCCCACCCCACCAATCTGTCGGGGCGGATTGTTTTCACCCCATTCGGGGCGGGGTAATGTCTGAGCAAGGCAGGGCGAGGCGGGACAGATTTTTTTGCCATCACTATCTCCATTCATCGACTAATTTTCTATAGAATCCCCAAAATACTATAGCTAAGGTTCTAAGCTCCTAAACCCACTACCAGGGTAAATTTCATTTGTAATCACTCAACCTACAACAAAATCTCAATTCGGTTATAGAATTTCAATTAATTTCTAATTTTGTCACTGCCACATTCCATCAATTATCATCCTACAAATTATCGAAAATTATTTTGTTGACAATTATATCATAATCAATCTTCCACATATGCGATACGTGACATTCTAGAAGCAAAAATGATAACATGAAGTTAAAAGTCTAAAAGACTCATGTTTGATATTGATTAAAATCAGATTTTTATTATAATTTACTAAAAATTTAATTTTAATCTTCACCTATTGTTAAGGGATTTTCTCCAAACTTGGAGATGGCAAGTAACAAATAGGTAAATTTGAAATTTAAGTGAAGTTGAATGACTTTCGAGAAGTTTAGTGACGAAATAAAGCCAAGGGCTAGTCTTGTTATTTGCTTCAACTTCAAGACCAAATTCATATTTCTCACGTTGTTAATTAGCTTCTAAAACCAACCCATCCTCCTATAAAACAATACATTCTCTTACAAGATCAAGATGCCACTGCTCCTAAAGCTTTACTTGGCCATTTCACGCACTAGCGCGACCGACCAAGAAGTAAAATGCCGATGTTCATCCATTTTTCTCTTCTCGCCTTCTTCCTCTTCCTCGTCCCCGTAATTTCAACCCATAGTACGAAAAAACACATCATGCCACCAATACACGACCTTGTGCGTACCTCATGTGTCCATGCGAGCTACCCCAACATTTGCCTACGAACACTCTCCTCCTACTCGGGCCCAGTCAACACCCCACGTGACCTCGCTCAGGCGGCCGTGAAAGTCAGCCTCTCTCGAGTTCGTAAGGCCTCCGTTTTCCTCTCCCAGCTGAAGAGCCACAGCAAGAGGGAAAAGGGAGCCTTAAATGACTGCGTTGAGCAAATGGGGGACTCTGTGGATGAGCTGAGCGGGACTCTGGAGGAGCTCCACCACCTACAAGGTGGAGACTTCCAGTGGCGAATGAGCAACGCACAAACATGGGTTAGCGCCGCCTTGACGAATGAAGACACTTGCCTTGATGGATTCAAAGAGATTGACGACAATATCAGATCAGATGTGAAGAAGAAGGTTACTAATTTGGCTAGAATTACCAGTAATGCACTATATCTTATCAATCTTCTTGATGAATCTCGTGGGAAAAGAACTGTTCAAACTTAGAAACTTTATTCTGTATGAAACTGTCCAGTCTTTGGTGTCTGTTTGTGTATAATTAATTAATGAAGAATATTTGTATCTAATTCCAATCGTTAAGAGATGAGAAGAAAATTGGTTTATAAACAGAGTTAATTTCACCGATTATCGCTCAAATTGGTAACTTTTTACGGGATCACCATTAAGCGTGTCATTTATTAAGTGAATGCGTAAGTCGCGTATCCAATAATTTGACCCTTTAGATAAACATTTTTCACTCATTAATAGACATGTACCTTCTTCTCCCCACGATTTTTGTATTGGAATCAGCATTTCACTAGCCTAAACTTTGCAGTTCATTTAATGTGGCACCTCTTTCCATCTCAACCTACTCTTTTCACACACCTACTATTTCTCCCAATCTAACAAACGAATTAATGCTAATGATTGTGACCAGCATTAATCTCAACCAACTACAATCTTATAAACACACTCTAAACAACTGACAAGGATTATAGTAGGATTTTGGACAAATTAAGAAAGATATTTAATAAATGGAAAAAGCTAATGTAACCCGGGCGTTTACACGCCCGGTTACCTGCCCCTCACATAAGTGAGGGGCCCACCCCGAATATAATAATTATGAGTTTTGCTACACGCCGGGTACCCGACCCCACTGCCCCCTCCGCATCTCAAAACTCATCAATCTTTGTCAAGGGTCGTAGCTTTTAGTGTAGCTAACTTATCGCTCTTGCGTCGCTCGATCGTCAGAAACAAAGACTATGTTGCTCGTTTGTGACTTGAACAATAGCCTCTCTGCTCAAGCACTAGGCGACGAGGAACTTAGATAAATAACAAACCATATTTCTCTCTTTTTCCTTCTAACTTTAGACTATAATTTCTCATTCACTTGGAATTAGTTTGGAGATTCCAAAATATACCTTCGTCGGTCTACTCAATGAGTAAAACAAAGTAGTCTATTTATTTTCATAATTTGACTATCGGATCGAGACCGAATATTTGGTTAAAGTTGAAACGAAAGTCACATTTCCAATTCTTCCAATTTCCCTCATGAATGGAAATTCCGTAATATGCAATCCTAAAATGCAAATGATATGTAGACTCTAAATGAGTACATACAACAAGTTATAGCATCAGGATAGGTGGCTTGTGACATTGAGACTTCGTTAGTTGAATACAATCGAATTTACTAAGATAATTGGTGAACACGATATCTTGAACCATTCAACAGTTCGTGTAAATCAAAACAACTGTACCAACACATAACTCATTTAACCACTTCGGTTCTCATGGTTGTGTTCATTTTGGCCCAGAAGATTTCTTGGTTTCATAATTGCTTTAGGAGAATTTAAGCCTCAATTTCTCGTAGAAGTGGTCTCACTTAACACTTACATAGGTGATCTCCTATAATATTTTATCATACATCTCTTGTCTACTTTCAAGAAATAGGAATAACTAAAAGTATACACTTATCCTTGAACACCTTTTATTCTAGCACTTTAGGTTTGTAGGAATGGGGGTAAGTGATTTACACTAAATTTTTCATAACTTAGTTGTCTCATTGAATCAAAATCTTGGGATCTCCAATCCACAATGTTGGATTTTCTCTATGTTGATTCCATTCGATAGGCTTTAAACTCATTCCCCTAAAACGATGGTATACTTGATCTCTTGTTAATCCTTTTGTCAAAGGATCCGCTATGATTTCTCTTGATTTAACATAGTTAATCGAGATTATACCATTCGATATTAACTGTTTAATGGTATTATGTCTCCGACGAATATGTCAAATTTACCATTATACATACTATGTTGTGCACTTACAATTACCGATTGATTATTACAATATATATTAATTGTAGGAACTTGTTTTTTCTAATATGGAATATCTTTGAGAAAATTACGAAGCAATTTCGCTTCTTCTCCGATTTTATCTGAAACAATAAATTCAAATTCCATTGTGGATCGAGCTTACAAGTTTGCTTAGATAATTTTCAGGACACAGCTCTGCCTCTAATGTTAAATACATAATCACTTGTAGACTTTAAATCCTTTGTGTCGATATCCAAATTGAATCGGTATATTTGTCTAACTCTGCATGATATCTTGAATAGTGTAATCTATAATTAACTGTGTGGCTTAAATATTTAAGTAGGCTAATGTTCTCCAATGATCATTACTTGGAATATTTGTAAATCTACTCAACTTGTTGTCTGCATATGCTATATCAGGACACATACAGTTGGTAATGTACATCAAGCTGCCTATTATTCGAGAATATTCTAATTGAGATATGGGATCACTAGTATTTTTGGCTAACTGTAAACTTAAATCTATTGGTATTTTAACTGGTTTATCGTCATATGTCTTGAACTTTTCAAGTATAGTCTTAATATAATATAATTGAAACAATGACAAATCGTCAAGTGTTTTAGAAATCTTAATCTCTAATATCACGTTAGCTACTCTCATATCTTTCAAGTCAAAAATTTTTGATCAATATTTTCTTAGTTGAGATAATAACGTCCGAATTATTTCCCACAATTAGCATATCATCAACATATAGACATACAATCACATATCCGTTAGGTATGATTTTAATATAGACACATTTGTCACATTCATTAATTTTGAAACAATTTGACAATATAGTTTTGTCAAATTTTTCATGTCATTGCATCGGTTCTTGTTTTAATCCATACAACGATTTTACAAGCTTACACACCTTCCCATTTTTCGAAGAAACAAAATTTTCCGGTTGTTTCATATATATTTCTTCTTCTAATTCACCATTTAGAAATGCAATCTGAACATTCATCTGATGTATTTCAAGATTATGCAATGCAGCAATTGCAATCAATATACGTATAGACGTGATCCTTATAACATGTGAATAGGTATCGAAGAAATCTAGACCTTCTTTTTTCTTGTACCCTTTGACTACTAGTCTAGCCTTATACTTGTCTATTGATCCATCCAACTTCAATTTCCTTTTGAAAACCCACTTGTAGCGTAAAACTTTATTTCTCGGAGGAAGTTCAACAAATTCTCAAGTATGATTATTCATGATAGATTCAATTTCATTATTAACCACTTCTTTTCAAAAAGGAGTTTCGGCAATGGACATTGCTTCGTTAAATGTCCTTGGATCATTTTCTAGTAGATATGTTAGAAAATCTGGACCGAAGGTCTTATGAGTCTTTTGTCTTTGACGGCGCCTTAGTTCTTCATCTATTTGATGATTATTGCCTTCTTTAACTTCTTTCTCTTTACAAGGAAATATATTTTCAAAGGAAACATCATTTCTTGATTCAATGACAGTACCTACATGGACATCAAGTACTTCAGATTTATGAACCAAAAATCGATATTCACTACTATTGTTTGCATATTTGATAAAGACACAATCAATTGTCTTATGTCCAATATAGGGGTGTTAATGAGTCGAGCCGAAACTCGAAGTTTGGGCTCTGCTCGAGTAAAAATGATTCGAGTTTTTTTTTTGCTCGGCCAAAAAATTTAGGCTCGACCCGAGCTTTCGACTCGAGTCTTTACGAGCCGAACCCAAGCCAAGTAGCCCGATTTTTTTATTTTAATTTTTTCGTGACTGCAGGCAGCAGTCATATAGATGCCTGTTGCAGGCAGCTGAAATTAATGCTTTTTATTTTTTTAACCTTCTTTTTCTAAAACACGGGCTCGAGCCCACGTCCCAAAATGGGGCTTAGCTAGAGCCTAGGCTTGGTTCCACCGAGCCACAAGCCGGCCCGACTCGAGCTTTTTTCGGGCCGAATCACGAGTCGCCCGATCCACATTGACATCCTTAGTCCAATCTTAACTTGTTTAGTTTAGGTATTTGTACATTTGTCAAATACCCCCACACTTTAAGATATTTTTAAGAATGTTTTTGACTTTTTCATAACTCATAAGGTAATTCATTCTAACTCCGACCCACGAGCTGGCCCGACTCGGGAAAAAGCTACGAGCCGGAGCCGACGAGCCACTTTGACATCCCTAGTCCAATCTTTACTTGTTTAGTTTAGGTATTCGTACCTTTGTCAAACATCCCCACACTTTAAGATATTTTTAGGAAGGTTTTTGACATTTCCATAACTCATAAGGTGATTAATTCTGACTCTTGTGTGGTATTTATTAAGGATATAATTTGCTGAAAATATAGCTTCCCCTACAAGTTTTGAGGCAAGCCAGAATTAATCAACATTTTATTTATCATTTCTTTCCGTGTTTGATTTTTGCGTTCATCAACACCATTAGATTGAGGTGAGTATGGTACTGTTGTTTGATGAATAATTTCAGATTCTGAACAAAATTATTCAAACGGTGCAACATATTCTCCGTCTTGATCACTACAAATCATTTTTATTCGTTTATCAAATTAATTTTCAACTTTATTTTTATAGTGTTTAAAATGCATACTAGGTAGTAAACTTAAACTCATTAATTTGCGTATGTAATTAAAATTTATATGTCCTAATTTATGTTGTCATAAATTTGACAACTTAAGAATATAAGCAGAAGAAGATGTTTTATTTCTTGAATTGTTTGGTACACTCGTATGGACATTTATCTTGAATAGTTCATCTTTTACATAACCTTTTCCTACATACACATTATTTTTGGTAAGTATAAACTTATTCGATACAAAAACTAATTTAAAATCATTCTTACTTAACAACAAACCCGACACTAAATTCTTGCAAATATCCGACAATGAAGAACATTGTTAAGATAAAGTTCCTTGCCTGATATCATCTTCAAAATTACTTTGACCGATCCTTCAACCTTTGAACTTGAAGAGTTTTCCATGAATAACTTTTCACCATCGGTTGGAGTGTCAGATGAGAACATGTCTTTGTTGGCAAAAATGTGACGGGTAACACCCATATCCACTCACCATTCCATATGATTTCCAGCATTATTACATTCTCAAATAACAGTCGATAAATTTATATCTAATATACCATTAGATATTGCATCAGATTCAGTAATATTTGCTTGGAATTGCTTCTTAGGTGTACGACAATCAACATAACAATGTCAGGCTTTTCTACAATTTAGCAATTGCCCTTGAATTTCTTTGCACTTTTCTTAGATGGTTTGACGAAATGCTTTCTTTTCTTACTTTTGTTATTTGATTCCACCACAGTAGCCTTGTGGTATATGACTCCCAACACAATTATCTAAATTTCAGTTTTCTTCTTTAATTATCAACCGAACAATGAGTTATTCAATATTCAACTCATTGCGCTTATGTTTGATATAGTTCTTGATGTCCTTCCACATGTGTAGAAGTTTCTCGATAATTGCAGCTTTTTTAAATGATTCATTTAGAGATATGTTTTCGGCGTGAATGTCATGGAGAATAACGTGCAATTCTTGTACTTAACTGATAACCTTCCTTGAATATACCACTTTGTAGTTTAACAATTTTTCCACAATGAACTTTTTAGTTTCAGCATCTCCAGTCTTGTATTCCTTCTCCAAGGATTCCCATAGTTCGTTTGTAGATTCCCATAGAACAACATTTTCTGTTGCCATATTTTGAAATCAATCGCACTAAACTTCTTTGATTTCTCTCAATGCGAAATGAAATTAGTATGAATGGTGGGAGGGACAACAGCAACCGGAGGAATAATAGTAGCAACCGTATTCATTTCTGTTTACAGAAAATAGAAGATAAACCAAAAAATCAAAGTTCAAGAAGGAGTAAAAGAAATTAAACAGAAACAAAATCAGTTTAACCGATTAGAAATGAAATATAAAGTTATTACTCAACAGAAACAATTCGACTTAAGATTGTTGAGTAAAAATTGAATTTGAGTGATAACTTTAAACCAAAAATCAAACTTACCAACCTTACTAAAAATTGAACAAAGTAACGAAAATGAAATGAGTAATAATCACCAAAGAAAAGAATGTCAAATTAATGCCGAGAGCAATTGGTGCAATGTCGAGATAAGAGTTGAACTATTTGTCCTCAAATCGAATTTATCCCACAATGGTGCCTATGGATAATGGTAATCAACTCCCAAGATACAAAACAATCTTCTTGTGTTAGAAGCACTCCAAAACACAAAAATCAACGAACCAAAAATCAAGTTATAGTACTCATTTTTAATGAAATGGAAAACAACTTTTATGTAAAGGTTTGTCTAAGAAATTATGGAATTTTATATTATGCTATGATTACATATCATTGGGATGACTAAATGGACGTCTCAAGGATCTTATTTATAGATGAGAAAGGGTTGTGAGTGAAGTGTCGTGCCCCAAAACTCAGCAATCTTTGCAATGGGTCACAGTTTTTGTTGTCGCTAGCCTATCACCCCCGTGTCTCTTGAACGTCAGAAATAGAGACTTTGTCGCTAGCCTATCGCTCGAGCGACAGTCTATCCACTTGAATGCTAGGTGAGCGACGAATTTAGATAAATAACTAGCCAATTTTATCTCTTTTTCTTTCCAACTTTAGACCGTAATTTTTCATTCACTTGGAATTGATTTGGAGATTTCAATATACCAGACGATTTGCTTGACGAGTAGAACAAGATAACCTATTTATTTTCATAATTTGACTATTGAATGAAGTCCAAATATTTAATTGAAGTTGACACAAAAGTCACTTTTTCAATTCCAACACACTTAACACAGAACAAGGCAGCTACTTACAAGAGTAGTCCTAGTAAAAGAATAATTTGCATATTTCTTTTCTTTAATTGTCTAGTCTTATTTAATGTGATGTACATAATATATCGATATATAACCTCAAAAGCAAGAAAGGGTTAGAGATATAATGCCATGTTTCATTGAATGCGCGGACAAGAAAGATTTCTTCAACATTTTCAAACCACATTTCCTCCAATGACTGTTTAGACTATGATCTTGAGGGTGGAATTCAAAATATGAGGTCGTTTTCTATTACACTTGTGTATTTGTTGTTGTTTTCGTTGAACTAAAATTATGAAGGGCAAGTAAGTCTTTCTATGCCCTCTCAAGGACATGGAAAGGGTCAAGGTAAATATCACCATAAAGGATACAACATTAACTAAGATTGTTCAAGTCTCAAGAAGAGATGGAAACCCAAATAAAAACAGATCATCTAATAGTGTTTTTGACGATCGAGTTTGGCAAGAGTAACAAATCAAAGTACTATTTCTAAATGAAGATGCCGTATGTTTTTCTTTTCGAACTAATATTGAAATCGAATTCACTTTCATTTGGGTTATGTAGGGGGTTTGTGTATGTTAGATAGAATTAAAAAAGAGGTGTTCATACAAAGAATTAACTAGTACTTAAAGTACATAATATTTCATTTTAACTTTAAAGTACTTTCACTATTTTGGATGAATTGAATGTAACTGTTCTCAATGTATAGCAGATCTTACAGTAACTAGTTTGTCTTAGAATAAATCAACCACGACGAGTATTCCGTGCCATTGCTAGTCAACCCCCGCACATTTATCATACGAGTGTTCAATGTGCAGATATCTATGATGTTCGACTTGATTTTTTTTTCATTTGCTATAACATAGCTTCAATGTTCAAGATGGGCAGCTTAACTAAATTCTTGAAATGCTTACTTTTAAATTTTTATGTTTGACTTCATTATTTTTGCAGCTTGAGAGAAAATGCTCAGGATATGATCACAAAGTTCATCAGATCTGTTTATCTTACTATCCCCAAATTTGAAGTCCTCAAATGCTTGTTCACCTCACAGGATTCTAGAATTAGGATTTAGTAAAGACATATATAAGAGAGAGAGATACTGTCTTGGACACAAAACAAGACCAATCTGTTAGCAAGGGGAATAAAACTTCAAGATTGTTAAATCAGCTATTAAGGAAAATAATTTCACATAAATGGAAAAATATCATCGAGAATATAATCTTATAATCTATCCATATTTCAACATCTCCTCAAATTCAATGCGAGAAATCGAGTTAGAAAATTGAACTTATCCCAAGCAAGTTGTATTTTCCTAGGCTCAGTTGATACTTCAAAAATTGTGTTAGCAATGCATGCCGACTAAGCCAACCAACGAACTAGAAGCTAGTGCAAATGAAAATCATTATCGACCAATTTAACAAGGTCATCACAAGACTTGAGTGCATAATTCAAAAGCAGAAAGACAAGGTCAAGATCAAAAGTAGTTTTCACGACTAAACTTGTCAATAAGAAATCATGTTAGAAGTAGCACTCGAAAAATCCATAGGTTCATTAGCAATCAACCCAAATGTGAAGACAAAATTGGCTTAAAAAGAACCAGACTAACATAGAGTTTAAGATAATAAATAATTGTGATGAGTAAAGGAAGTCCAAATAGCCCAACTCAAATTTCACCATGCCAACATGACTTGAGATAAGGACTAGTAGTGTAAAAACTCAAATACAAATGAGAAGCAGACACCACGAGCACCTCGCCAGAAAGATATCACGCCGGGAAACTAGTCACAACAGTCAGCCAGCATTATGATCCAAGTAGGTGTTAGGTGAATTTCTGATCTTGAACTAACCTTAAATTCAGTAATTAAAATATTTGGACTTGATTATTCACTCCACTTAGATTTGAATAGCCGTGCGTATATATATTTCTGATTTAACAAAATTAATAAATCTCCACATTAAATCTACAGTTTCAATCCCCTATATAAATATGCATGCTATAGTTTTTGTTATGACTAGTTACTAGGTACTGTCATGTAGCCATCTTAACTAGGCTTGGCCACTTTCTACATATAGAACAGGTGCATGTATATCCCAGGCCATATATATTATCCGAGGCCCATGTACATCACAGGCCCCTATTTTGGGATCCGAGGCACCTTCCTGAATCAGAGACCCAAGTAACTCTGAGGCTCCTCAGCTAGTGACGGTCCACGTGCAAAGATTGAACACATGGTGAAGATCTTATTCGAATGATTGATTTGACCTTTGTAAAAAGTGTATTTATGTCTTGTCTTGTCTTGTCAATGTAAGAGCACTTAATGCTTTGAAAAACTAGGAAGGTCAATTTATGGGCTAGGATTTGATGTTTTGGTCGAGGAGATGAGGCCACGTGTAATTTGATCCAAGGGTCATCATTCCATTTGTAACACTATAAATACCCCTACCATGTAATAATAGAAGGCTAATGAAACTTTAAACTCTTAAAGCAATATATTTTACTCTCTTATGTTACGATATTACAACTACAAATCTTGTTTTCATCGATAGATCATTATACAATATTGTTCCATAAATCTCGCCGGAACCCGAACGGAAATGTCTCGTGTCGTTGAGCTCCTCCGACGTTCAAAACTTGGAGCGATCCTGATCGTCGATCGGCATCAACGTGTTGGATTTAGCTTACGTATGGACGAGTAGACCCGACATCTATTGAGTTCATTTTTTAGGTGAATAGATTGACGCCGTCTGTGGGAAACCACACTATAACTACGAGAAATCCCGTGGAAAAAGATGTTTGAAAAAATAGATTGGGCATCCCTATTGAAAAAGGATTTGTTCTTGAAAAGGGAACAAGAGGAAGCCCCTGGGATTTGAGAAACTCTAAGGTTTTTAAGCTTAGAAGGAGATGAGTTCGGATGGAAAAGCCCTTCCCAGGCGCGTGAGGGAAAGTGACGATGAAATTCCAGCTACAGTCGAGGTGGAAAAAGACTGGCGGCCCCAGTTTACAAAAGAAATGGCAACTATAGCAGCCAACATGAGGAGTATTACCAATCAAAATTTAGCCATGCTTGTTGATGCAAATGCAAGGTCACGGAGGGTGTCCAATCCCTTCCTTTGCTCCTCGAGAGCACTATCAACATGAATAAGATGTGCAAAGCCAAAGAGCTCATCCTTCTGGCATGCTAGGGGAGATGACCCCGTTGAGAGGGAAGTGGGAGTTGATGTCTCTTCAAACTACGCCTATGGTCGACCCCACAGAGGCCCCATTCAACATGGAGGACAGCTTTACTCCAGAATATGAACCAGAACATAGGCCTTAGAGGTACACTAGCGTGTTTGATCGACTAAGCCCAGCATAACCAAGGCATATGCAACAACTTGAAATGTCAGTGCCTCTAAATAGACCTCAGTCCCTACCTCCTAAAACTTGGCAACCGAAGGAAAGGTAAGAATATGCCCCCAGGTTGTGCTGCCTCGGCATGAACGTCGAAGGAGGGATGAGGAAGCGGGAAATCAAGCATGACCTTCTACACCACCAGCAAGGTATGAGGCTGATGCAAATCTTGATTCGGATGGCCCTCAAAGATTTTTGTGACTTGGATGATGACGATGACAACCTGCCATTTTCACAAGAACTGAGGAATGCCCAGGTGCCGACCACTATGTGATGCTCGAGATACCACAATATGATGGAAGAGGCGACTCAGCTAAGCATTTGAATAGCTACAAGACGCACATGAGCTTGAGAGGCGCTACCCCAACTGTGAAATACAGAGCCTTCTATTTAACTCTTAGCGGAGCGGCTAAAATTTGGTATAACAGGCTACCACCTTGGGAGCATCAGGAGTTGGCCAGAATTTAAGACCACCTTTGTAAAGAGATTTGCAGTAAGCAAAGAAGGAAAAGGCCCCCATCCAAAGCTTTTAGGACATGAGGCAACAACCCGATGAGACTTTAAAAAGTCTCTTATCCCACTTCACAGACGAAGTGATATATTGTGTTCAAGTCACTGATTGTGAAACTTTATCAGCGCTAAGAGGAGGCCTGAATATGAAGACCTTATTTTGGCGATATGTGCAAAATCAGGATCCCACGACCTACGACGCCCTGTTGGAAATGATGAGATGAGAAATTATCAATGAGGAGCTGATCAATCATAGGAAAAAGGCTAGTAGAGGCCTCCAGCCCCAACATAGGCAACGGGGGAGGGAACCTACCTCTAACCTGATGGACTACCAATGGGATCAATACGGTATTGACATTGCCCATACCTCAGGCCAAGCACCTGCCACAATTACCTTGAACGCCATACCAACACTAGCTTATGAAGATCTACCCGAAACAAACCCTCAAATGAATGAGCCTACGTAGTAGGCCCCCCGTAGAAGACGAGGCCGATGGAGAGGTTCGGGACCTCGAAGCAGATCGAAACCCCAGGAATACTGTACTTACCATCATTCTTACAGCCACAACACTGCTGACTGTAGAGATATTGCCAAACATCCTAGAGGTTCGAATTCTAGAAATGACAATCGGGACTACTATAGACCAAGGAACAGGACCCCGCCAAGGTATAATCAGCAGCCTAGGCATGATGAGGTTGCTTCTCACCATCGGGAAGTATCTCCTCTATGAAAGAGGGAGCATGAAGAGGATATAAATCAAGATGGACAAGAACAGCAAAGAGGCCATCGAAATCAAGTGGAAAATTTCCCCATCTACTGAATGATACCAATTTTGGAGACCCTTACGTTGGAGGAGAAACGAGAAACTCCCAAAGAAATTATGCTCGGGAGGCAAAGGGCCCTCCACTAACCACCTACATAATGAACAATGGTTCTAAAAGGAATCAGCCACATCCTATTATGTTCACACATAAATATTCAAAAGGTGTCACTACCCCCATTGTGACGCCCTTGTTGTAAGGGCCGTGGTGGCCCGAAACAGACTAAAGCGAATGTTGGTGGACAACAACAGCTTTGTTAATATCCTTTTCGGATCTACCTTTGATAAAATGATTTTGGACCACGAGTTGACCCCCATCAGCACCCCTCTATACAATTTTACGGGAGATAGCATAATCTCGAAAGGCAAAATTACACTCGTCGTGGAGATGGGAGAGCCGCCCTTGTCAACATTGAACTTCATTGAATTTTTTATAGTTGAAATTAGGTCTGCCTACCACAGAGTGTTGGGGAGGCCAGCATTGAAACTCCGTTAGGAAGGCTGAGCCTAGGGACATGAATGCTATTTAAACTCCATCAGGAAGGCTGAGCCTAGGGACATGAATATGGTAAGGCGACGTGAACATGGATGTCCCCATGGGGGTGCCTACACTTGATGAAATCGACCCCCGCGTTATCAAAATCGAATCTCAAACAGTCCCCATGGAAGAGTTAGAGAGCTTCCCTATTGATCCTTCGGATCCCACCAGACTGTTACATGTAGGCAGGGGCTTGGCCCCAGGCTTTAAAGAGAAACTCAATAAATTTTTATGTGAGAATTGTGACGTCTTTGCTTGAAGGCACGAGAATATTATGGGCATCGACCCCGGGGGTCAGATGCCACTACTTAAAAATTGATCCTAAAGTTGCCCCGCATAGACAAAAGAGAAGGGCTCTGAATCCTGAACGAAATGAGGCCCTCAAGGAAGAAGTGCAGAAATTGATTAAAAATGGCTTCATCAGGGAGGCCCTCTACCTGAAGTGGGTCTCCAACCCAGTCTTAATAAAGAAGCATAACGGGAAGTTGAGAGTATGCATCAACTTCTCCGACCTTAACAAGGTTTGTCCTAAGGATAGTTTCTCACTTTCGAGGATAGATCAACTTGTGGACTCCGCCACTGGGCATAAGTCTCTAAGCTTCATGGATGCCTACTCCGGCTATAACTAAATTCCCATGTAGCCAGGCGATGAGGAGCACACCTCCTTTATAATGGACATGGGACTATAATGCTACAAGATGATGCCCTTCGGGTTAAAGAATGCCGGAGCTACTTACCAAAGGCTCGTGTACAAGATGTTCACCGACCAACTTAGCATTATGATGGAGGTCTACGTGGACGATATGTTCGTCAAAAGCTTGAAGGTTGGTGATAATATAATTCACCTCAACGGAGCTTTTCAAGTCTTACGAAGGTACCGCATGAGGTTGAACCCCCTCAACCGTGCATTTGAAGTTGCATCGGGCAAGTTCTTAGGGTACATGGTCAACCTACGGGGCATAGAGGCAAACCCTGAGAAAATACAAGCATTGATTGAGATGAGGTCCCCTCAGTAACCAAAGGAAGTGCAAAGCTTGACCGGTCTGGTAGCCGCTTTGAGCTACTTCATATCAAAGGCCACAGGTAAGTGCCTCCCATTTTTCGAGTTGTTGAAGGGAGGCAAGAAGTTTTAATGGATCGAAGAGTGTGAAGAGGCCTTCCAGGGGTTGAAAAAGAACCTGGGCCAGGCTCTCTCCTATCGAAGCCCAAGCTTGGGAAAGTTTTACAACTTTATTTGGTTGTGTCCCATGAGGCCATAAGTGTTGTACTCATAAGGTAAGAGGGCTCAACCTAGTTTCTAGTCTACTACTTTTTGTTAGCCTTCGAAACACGTTACCCAGATATGGAGAAGTTGGCTTTGGCGTTGATAACTGTACCCCGCAAGTTGAGCCACTATTTCCAAGCCCATACAATTTATGTGTTGATGAACTTCTCGCTTAGGCAAGTATTGCAAAAGTCTGATGCCTAGGGAAGGTTGTTGAAATGGGTCATAGAATTAAGCGAATTTGAGATCTTCTTCAAGGCAAAGACCTCTATCAAGGACCAGACCCTGGCAGACTTTGTGACGAAATTCGCCAATGTCCCTGAATTGGACTAAATGATGGTGCCCGCCGAGCCTTCCACTTGGAACCTATCTGTGGATAGCTCGTCAAGAGAAATAGGCTTGGGCACAGGCGTGGTACTGGTGAGCCTCGAGGGCCACAAGTTAAATAGCACTATGCGATTTGGATTTAAAGCCACCAAAAATGTGGCTAAATATGAGGCCCTACTTACCGGCTTGAGGCTGGCCAAGGAAATGACAGTAAATAGGTTGCTCATTAACAGTGATTCCCAATTTATTGTAGGCCAAGTGAATAGCAATTTTTTAGCCCAGGATAAAGCTATGGCCACTTACCTCAAACTGGTAATGAGCATACTCCACTCTTTTGAGAAATTTGAACTAGGTCAGATCCCAAGTGTTGAAAATGCCCATGCCGATACTCTGTCTAAGCTAGCTAGTGGCAATGACTCTGAGTTATTGACAGTGGTACCGATGGATCACCTATTGAGGTCATCCACCTCGGCAAAGGTAGTGATGTATTGTGGGTAGAAGGAACCCCAACTTGGATCCAACCCCTCATATCCTATCTCAAAGATCAAATTTTTTCAGAAAACAAAGAGGAGGCCTAGAAGCTAAGGAGGAGGTCTGCTCATTTTATGTTAGTGGATGATATTCTTTACAGGCATTGATTCTCTTCGTCCCTTCTTCGGTGTGTAGGAAAAGAGGTAGTCAATTACTTACTCCGTGAAATCCACGAGGGTATTTGTGGCAACCACTTGGGAGGACTCACTTTGGCCAAAAAAGTGTTGAGGCAGGGATATTATTGGCTCACCTTAAAAAATTATGCCATTCAATTTATTCGAAAATGCGACAAATGCCAACGTTTCTCCCACGTCCAAATGCAACCCTCCAAGGAGTTAACTTCGGTATCCAGCCCTTGGCCTTTCAGCAAGTGGGGGTGTGGACCTCATTAGCCCTTTACCCAAGGGCAAGGGAAGTGCTAATTTTGCCATTGTTGCAATTGATTACTTCACAAAGTGGGTACAGGCCGAACCTCTGGCAAAGATCATTGAAGTAAATACTTCCAAATTTTTGTGGAAGAACATAATATGCCGGTTTGGTATTCCCCATTCGATCGTCACGAATAATAGGAAGCAATTTGACAACAAAAAGGTGAGAGATATTTGTGAAGAGGTGAGCGATCTTTGTGAAGAGTTGGGAATTAAGAAGCATTTCTCTACTCTTCATCATCCCTAGGCTAACGGGCAAGTTGAGGCTGTGAACAAAGCTATAAGTCACACTCTGAAGAGGAAACTTGATACAACCAAAGTTATCTGGGTGGATGAGTTGTCCCAAGTGCTGTGGACAATCCGAACTACAAGTAGGACCCCAACTGGTGAGACTCATTTCTCAATGACATATGGTACCGAGGCAATGAGCCCTATAGAGGTGGGATTGCCTTCTCCTAGAAGGTTGAGCTTCGATGAGATATCAAATGATGAGCTTAGGATATGTGAGCTTGATTTCCTAGAAGAAAAGAGGGATAACTCCCAATTGAGACTAGCAGCCTACCGGAGAGTATTATTATCTTCCAAGGATCCAGGGGTAGGCACCTTGGGACCAAACTGGGAGGGGCCCTGCCGCATTGAAAGAGAGATCCGACCGGGTACCTGCTGGATCAAAGATATAGATGGAAATGTTCAACCTTATCTATAGAATGTCGAGCATTTGCGAATGTATTACCAATGAATGTAACTCATTGCTGGAAG
>CAIGRQ010263706.1:0-14384 GCA_903798375.1 Fraxinus sp. D2006-0159 | reverse complement strand
TGTATCGTATCACATATAGTTTTTGTATCTATTTCATAAACCCTTATTCTTATGTGTCTCTCTTTTCTATCGAATGCTCCAGTCATCTGGCAAAGTTAGATGTGTGTAAAATAGATGGATGTGTAGACAAGCTCATCTGAATCGCTTTTAAAGTTTTGTTTCTTTTAAATAATTAATAAAAAAGAAAATTATTAATCAAACAATAAGGATCTTGTGACGTGATCTAGCATGCCCAAAAATATATACAGCTTATATCTATCAGTAACATATGCTTGAGCGGTAAAACATCCCAATCTCATTTGATACCATTAGCTTTTGGATGGAGATGTATATTAGTCGAGTCGAAGTTCACAACTTGGACTTGGCTTGGGTAAAAATGGATCGAGCGGACCTTTTCGAGTCGAGCCATTTTTTGCTCCTTTCTTTGAAGGCAGCCATGGTTGCCTTCGCAAGCGACTGCTTTATTTCCAAGAGATAAACCATTGGTGTGGCTGACACGAGTTAGCTCGGGTCAACACTTGAAAATGAGGCTCGGTTCCATGAGCCGCGAACTGCTCGAGTTGACGAGCCGAATTGATATCACTATTTTTGGCTAAATATATTCACCTGCTGTTTTTAATAATTGGACTATATTTTGATTGTATGAATGGTTCATAATCTTTATACATTTTCATATTTATGTATCAAACTTTTTTCATCACCTTCTTATTTTCAAATTAATATAAATTGTTTCTAATTATGATTTCTCTTCAAAAAAAATTTCAAATAAAGTAAAAAGCTCATTAGTCCATTGTATTTCTAAATAAACAAACAAGTGCAAAAATGAGATTAAATATTTGACGGTCTTATTTTTGGCCGAAAATCATGATTAAGGATAATAAATTCTGATCAATGTAATGTTAAAAATAAGAATGTTGTGAAGAAAAAAGTAAAGGATATAAGTGTGATAATGAATAAAGGTTAATGACCTTTAATGTAATTAATAAGTGATATATTTATAAAAAGAAAAAGTGGTATAAATATAGTCACCCTTAACTTTCTAACGGGTAAATGAATAGTGAAGAAGTGAATAATATTTATAAATTCTAAGGAAAATGACGGTCTCAAACCTTTCATTGAATTGCTGCTTTTATCTCAACGTTTCAATTGCTGTATCCACAATTTCAAACATTTCAATTTGTTGCATTCGTAGAAGAAATGGACGGCATTTCCTCATTAGTGAAAGGTTTAGGACTGTAGCTATTATTTTCCTAAATTCTATAAATTCACTGTTTGGTTTAACAAAAAATCAAAATTTTAATAGATTTTAATAAAAAATAATAATAATGAAATGTGTAGTTAAAAAGTTTTAAATTCCACGAAATATATGATTAAAATTAATTGTTGATTTTAATTTAAATTCTTAAAAATATATTAAGCTACACCAAACGGGCAAAATATGTGGAGTGCTTTGACTACAGAGTTTATTAACACTTAGGGTGTGTTTGAGCAATATTATTCTAGAAGAATGTATTCTGGAATGGTAGATTGATGGAGAACGTGTGCTTGAAAAAGAAGAAAAATTTATTGATGAGATGAAAAATATTATTTTATTGAAGAATGCGTGATTGAAAATGAGTAGAAGAATGAAAATGAAAATTTTAATATCAATGAACCAAATAGGCTAATTTTCTTGCATCTATAGCACATCTTCAATTTAGCTAAAAATTAGATTTTATTTTTTTGATAAATGTTGAAAAAATGTGTGATGAAAAAATTGTGAATTCATGAAATATGAAATTAAAATTAATTGTTGTATTTGACTTATTTTTTTTATAAAATTTTTTAAGCTACTCCAAAAAGAACATAAATAGTCTACGAGTTCCGATAAAAAATAAAATGAAATAAAATAAAATAAGAAATTTAGCTCCTGTTTGACCCACATTGTTCCACATTATTTTTTTCATTCTCATTCTTTTACTCATTTTCAACCACACATTCTTCAATAAAATAATATTTTCCATCACATCAATAACTTTTCCTTCTTTTTCAACCACATATTTTTCATCACATCACTTCAAAAAAATGCATTCTCTCATTTTAATATGCACCAAACACACTCTTAAGGATGTGTTTGAGCCACATTATTTTGGAAGAATGTATTATGGAATAATAGATTGATAGACAATGTGCGGTTTTAAAAGAAGTAAAAGTTATTGATGTGATAAAAAATATTATTTTATTGAAGAATGTGTGGTTGAAAATGAGTAGAAGAATTAAAACGAAAATTTTAATGAAAATAGCTAAAATTTGAAGAATACAGACCAAATTGTGCTCTCGGTTTGTTTGACTGGTCCACTGATCATAACCTTGAATTTCACGAGGCAAGTTGATTTCCCATATTAAACGCCATCTAGAATCCAATCCCACCAACAAAGAGGAGTTTCAAAAGCCCCAGTGAATTTTCTATTTGCCTGACAGGTTGTTTTGGCTTGACTTCTGCACAAACTTGATACCAAAAAATTTGAAGTCAAGCCTCAAACTTTCTCCACCCCATCAAGAAAAATCTCAAGAAATCCATGGAGGATTACAGATCAAAATCTTATAATGTCGACAGAATGCAGATAGAGCCTTATTATGGACGCCCCTCTACCAGGCCTACTGATTTCAGGTCATACAGTACTTCATATGCTTCTTATTCTTACTATTATGCTGCACCGCCGTCTCCTCTGGGGCAAACTGTGCCACCGGCGGCTCTAGGTCCGCCACCGCCCAAGGACTGGAATCTCAAGAAAGGCAAAAGCACAAGTAGGTCAACTTCAAAGTCTTGGACTTTCAAAGATCCTGAGTTCCAGAGGAAGAAGAGAGTGGCTAGCTACAAAGTCTACACTGTTGAAGGCAAAGTCAAGGGATCTTTGAGGAAGAGTTTCAGGTGGCTGAAGGATAGGTACTCCCAGGTGGTCTATGGCTGGTAGTGATTTTACAATTCATGCTATATAATTTCCTTTTATGCTGTGTCCTTGTATTTGTGCTGGAATATTAAACAAGATTTTGTTTAATGGGCTTTTAACATAAAATTTGTAAGATAAAGATTTATGTCTATTCGAGCGATTTTGTCTGTGTTTGTATGATTAATCACAATAGCCTTTTTCTTATCATTTGATGGATCATTGTTGAGGATTTTATCCCACGAAGTATATAAATGAAAATGATAACCATTCTACGATGGCTTGAGCTACTCGTCTGAACAAGATCGTTTAAGATGGAAACCAAGACTCAATAATCATGATACCAAGAACTTCTCGATGGGGATCTAGATTGCATCATTCTTGATATTCTCTTCCCAAGGCATTTATTCTATGATAAATTTTTTTAGATGTGATTCTGGAGAAATATGCATAAATGACTGTATATCGGGAAGGATAAGATGTAGTGTCTAGTGGTGTGAAAGAAACATGCTTAACTAATAAATTTTGATGTTTCTTTTTGGAATATAGTTTTGGATATTTGTTTGTGCAAGTAAATGATTTTGGTTTAACTAGTTTCTTTTGTGAATTTTCCTTTTAGGCCCGTTTGATAGCCATGATTTTCCAACTTTTGCACCTGTTTGATAGCAAAATTTTTCCCCTGAAATTTTTTTCCACATTTTCCGGCTTTTGGAAGAAAACCTTTTCTTGTTGTTTTGGTTGGAATTGATTTTCCAGGTTCTTAGGCTCTTTTTTTTTTTTTGGCAGTTGGAACAAATTTTAGACTCAATATTAGAAAAAATTATCATTTTCATGGACAATTTCCATTAAAAACAAAGCCAAACGAAACCAAACTTTTAACATTTTTCAGGTGCAAAATTATACTAATAAAACACAATTAATCACAATTCTCAGTAAAACAATTTTTAGACAATTTAATTCCCTGTAAAACATTTTCTTTCCACCCATTTTACACCTTTGCAATCAAACGGAGGGAGTAAGGGTTTGAAATATGAGTTCTTGGCTTAAGGTTCTTTATTCAATCAAGAAAGGAAATATAGAAAAGATTTTAACAAGTCTTAGGGTCTGTGACTATAGATCTGGAATTTCTTGGGCTCTCACTTTCCTTCTTAATTCTTGCTCAAAAGGAATGCATTGATAGAACTGGCCTTCCCTTGTAGGTCGCCATTGCATGAACTTTGTCTATAGACTCCAAGCTTCCAATTGATCAATTATGCTTTCAACTTTAGCCCCTCTTTGACAATCATTATTTGAAAACTTTTTTATTTTCCATAAACTCATTTTCAACCACACATTCACACAATAAAATATTTTGCACGTAATTCCAAAACTTTTCCTTACCTTTTAACCCCACATTCTCCCAAAAATCACTAATCAAACCATTGTTTTTCCCAAATAATAATTTTCAAACAGTGGCTTAGTTTCTCTTGACAGCAAACCAACCAATTGTGCACCTGGCACTTGATTGAATTCCAAATCTGTCTCTGAAAACTTTTGGTAAGGATGATTGAAAGTCTTTTTTCTGCCTTGCCTTTAAATATCCCTTACAGGTGTAGTCCCTATGGAGCAAAGAGAATGCAATGAATGTTGTATGACCAAACTCGTAAATGTGGTTTTCTCAGAGTTGTTGATTTTGGTAAAAGTTTATCATTATATAATTTGGGGATATCTGATGTCTCACGTAGCCTTCACTCTGAAGTGATATTTTCTACAGGCTTCTGTTTTTGGAGGATTATGGATCATGGGAGTGTTTATTTCCTTATTCCGCTACGCCAGCCAATAAGTAGTAGAATAACCTTTTAACCCCTCACCATGCTTTACAAATAAGCAATTACTGATATAAAAGGGGCATTCAATATCTGTAAAATGAACTAGGTTTGTGCCATAATGATGTTGTAGTACTTGTTACTTGTAGCTTGTTAAGGAATTGGAGAGTTTATTTTTGTTGCATTCCTGCATGGCTTTTGATATAGATCATAGTAGAAATAGTTTTCCATCAGAAACTAGTTCCATAATATGCGGCCTAAATGGCTGTGCTTGTATAATTTTCTCATCATCTGTGCCCTGCAGCATCTGAAACATTGATTCATGCTTTCAATGTAATGTCTCGATTGAATTTACTACGCAAACTTTTCCTTGTATGAGTTGCTACATGTTATCATCTTGATAGAATTCTGAAGTGCTCGTCAGCATCTAGTTCAAATAATTTGATTTAGGCATCTAGAAGATTACTAAATTTGAAATACTGCCAATTTTTGGCAAGGACTTACAAGTGTATCAACATGGTATTAAAGCATGCAAAGGTCATGGGATCAAGTCTAGTTGCTACCCATTTATGAAAATGAAGTCGTCAAGAAATGAGACTGCCCAGCATGTGAGGGGCGTGTTTGAAGCCTTTAGACAGGTAGTTCAATAGTAATTTGTATGGGGGTATATGTGTTTGATTTACTGAAAGGGAAGTGTATGTTTTGTTTTCATGAAATGGAACTTTTGGGAGTTTTTTCCTTTCGGTTACAAGGAAGGTCGTATCATATGGCAAGATGGGCCATTGCATGTTTCTTAAATTTGTTCTTTCTTAGAAAACTCTTTAGGCACTTGGTAACCAAGATTTCAGGGATTAGTTCCGAGTTGGTAAGGCTATAAGGTATTGGAACTTACGGCAAAAAATCGAATTAGACATCAGAACTGTCTGCAGTGGCATCATTCGAATGAAATTGATCAAATGTAAGTGATATTGAGCTTCAAATTCGACTGTTTTGACGTCTAAAATTTATGGAGTTGGGTTTTTCAACGTGCTGAAATTATCCTTTTGTCATGTAAACGTGAGTTTTCATTGTTAATCTTCTCTCCTTCCTTCTCTCTTATCCAGTGGTTGGTAGGTGAAAGGTTGTTTAGAATCAAGGGAAAAGCCCACAAAGATTTGCTGCTACGAGGAATGGGTAGTGATCAGTTGATGTAGATGTGTTTTTATTGCATGTTTTATGCAATATTTGACAGAATTAGACGGTGTATTAGAGGATACGCTACGTTTTGTATCCATCAACTGGGCTTCTATGTTTTAGTTTTTTTGAGAAGTTGCAAATGCACCTGCTACTTTCCGTAACTTGATGAATGATGTGTTGTACGAGTTCCTAGATGATTTTGTGGTAGTCTATTTGGATGACAATGTAATATACAGTAGATCATTGGGTGATCATATTGTCCACTTAACCAATGTGTTCTCACGGCTTACAGAACAACAATTGTATGTCAAGAAGGAGAAATGCGAATTTTACTGGTTGGAAGTGGTGTTTTTGGGACAATGGGTGGCTTAAGGAAGAATCAGAATGGATAGAAAGAAGGTGAAAGCTATCATGGAGTGTCCAAGTCCATCCAAGGTTGCTAAACTACGTTTCTTTCTTGAATTAGTTAACTATTATCAGCGGTTCATTCAAGGCTATTCCAAGAAAGTGAATGCCTTGATGGACTTACTGAAAAAAGGATCGGAAGTGGGAATGGACAGAGGAGTGCCAACGAGCTTTCGAGAAGTTAAAACAAGTTGTTTCAACTGAACTAGTGCTACAGTTGCCTTACTTCGAGAAGCCATTTTAAGTACACACTAATGCATCTGATCGTGCTATTGGGTGGCTGAAAAGGGATTGTTGAGCACGAATTGTCAAACATGTGTGTATTTTGTGGAAAAAATATTAGTTCAATCTCGCAGCCAGGGATAAAATCCAAAATGTTAAATCGGTTGCAGATTTTGGTATGAGGCTTATTGTCGCGACCAAGAAGCAGAAACATGTAAAACATATTGAATTCTCTTCTTTTCGATTTTCTTCTCAGTATAGTAGTTCAAGTTAGAAAGTTGAACATTTTTTCAATGCTCCTCGCCAAATGCCCTTCCTTGGGTTGGGGCAAGACAACAGTGAGTAGTTTGCTTTCTGAACCTCTAATGCCCTCCAAAAGGAAGAAACGAGTTGCTTCCACCTTTCCTTCACAAGTTAAACATGCAAAGATTAACATTTACTTTTAACTTGGACGAATCCATTAGTCCGCCACAAAAGTGCTACGTTGAAGATAGATGTTATGAGTAACACGGAAGTGATGAAATGGGAGAGGAAAAAGAGAGGTCGTGGGACGGGAGGGCACCGGTTCGAAATGGAGAACTGTTGGTGTGGAATAGAAAGTAGGAGTTCACAGGTGGATATTAAGAAATGTTTTCGATTTTTAAATGCCGCAAGTGTACGGATTGTAACAAGAAGCATAGTGGACCAATAAGTCTGGATATCGTTTTCACGAGAACTACTATATATCAATTGGTTAAATTATTCCTAACTTTATTTTGATCGAAAACAAATAATGAGGTTTGTGTTTGGTGTATAAATTATTCTAACTAAACTAAATTATCTAACGTGCACAATTGATCGAATTTAGGTTTTAAAAGTATGAATGTGGATGCTATAACTTGCAATTTACCTATGAACCCTCTTTATAGGGAGTTTGGTTTAGATTAAAATCAGATTTTAAGTGGATTGTGATAGAAGTTTTTGAAATGTGTGGTTGAAAAGATGTCGGACCCATGAAATATGTGGTGGTATTGATTATTTGACTTTGACTTAGATTAAAATCAAATTTTAATCAGAGCCAAACATGCCCTTAATTTGCCAATCAAGATTCATTAGTGTTGTAGTGTTCGGTCAAATTCTTCTAAAATGTTCAATTTACCACTCTCGAGTTCGTTTTGTTTTATTTAACTAATTCAATTTTATATCTTTATATGAATCAATCTTAGTTAAACGAAGTATTGATTCTAAAAATTCATATAATGTCCTCAATAATTAGTATATGTATCTCTACATGTTATACAAAATTATCAAATTTTACTATGTGGTCTAAATTTAAACTTCACCTCTCGATTCGTAATAGATTCACAAAATCATTGAATAATTGGCCAAAGAATTCAAAGCATTAAATGCATGAATAAAATCAGCACATATACATTTAAAGAAATATAATTTTGAATAAAAGAAATAAAGGGTTACACATAAATTACATTGTTCGCTTTAGTTATAAATTTAATTACTCATAATAATGAAAAAAAATATATAAAGTTTATAATCGGGCTTTGAAATCTTGATCATGAAAAGAATTGGATTTTGCACCAGAAATCTTTTTCAACCTCAAAAGTCTTCAAACCNATAAAAGAAATAAAGGGTTACACATAAATTACATTGTTCGCTTTAGTTATAAATTTAATTACTCATAATAATGAAAAAAAATATATAAAGTTTATAATCGGGCTTTGAAATCTTGATCATGAAAAGAATTGGATTTTGCACCAGAAATCTTTTTCAACCTCAAAAGTCTTCAAACCCTAACTTTTACTCTTTGATCCTGATGATTATATATTTTTCTCTTTCCTAAATTGTGTTATCTGGAGTTGTGTATATATCTTCTTCGAGTCTTGGGAGAGTTTTAGTTGAATTTGGCTTTTAAAATTGATGAATTGCACTTCAAAATCCCATGTAGTGGCACTACAAATCTGATCTTTTTTCTCGAGGCACCCACTTGGTGGCGCCAAGGTGCCATCTACTGCTCCCACTCTGCGTCTTTTTCATTTTTGTTATAACTTTCTCTTCCGTTATTTTATTAAGGCAATTCAAAGTGCGTTGAAAATATAATTCAAATAACTACAACTTTGCTTTAAATAGCCTTTTCCAATTTGAACGTTTACTATATCAAAAATGGGCTTCAATCTCTGACTAAAAATCTGGAATATACTTATGCCATTGAAAATTGATTTGTGAAAATATTTTAATCATATTTAACTCCTTTTTGACTTCTAATTGACTCTTAGCATTTTCGAATCTTCATCGTGAGGTTCGACACAATTTTTAAATATTTACACTTTAGTCTCCAAGCTTTAGATCTTGCCATTTTTTCATCAATTTTTGCTTCTTTCTATTAATTCCACTTCATCTTATCGAGTTTCAACTAATAAACAAAATATACAATAAATTATGCTATAAATGTTAAAAAAAACTATTAAATGTCTATATTTTTAGGTCCAAGCAAGTGTATAAGACACGTTTATCAAGAAACATTTATTTTTATTTCATAGTAGGATCAATGCTAACAAGACACCCTGCTTAGTATATAAATTATCAAAACCTATGCAATTTCAAACCAACTGTTTCAATTTTGCGATATTTCTGTTCTCCCCAGTTGCATACAGTGAGATGGAAAAAGATAAGATCACATGATGCCCAATGTCACCACTTTTACTGGAGAGTAGGGCCCCCTTTTATGCCTTTTGCCCAACCCAAACAGCCACCTTAAAAACTCCAACCCTATCTTGACCTCTTTCAAATCGATTCTGTAAGGGTCAGGTGCCCCTAGCTATTTTGTCCCCCATCAAGTACTTAATCCCTTGAGAGATGCTAATGGGTTGCATCTCACAACAGTGACAACAATTTAGGCTTACAAAACATTGAATTTCTCTGCTTGTAATTAACACAGATGATGCTTGTGCAACATCTGTTTGGTTTTTGTATTTTTTTTGTCATTGTCCAACCAAAAATCGCCAAGTGTCTTCTGTATTAATTTTGGCTAACATATTTTCTGTACAAATAGCAAATCTCCTTATTATTATTTATACACCTTTCTTGGCAACAGGAGCTATTGAATACCTTTGTAATTGGCCAGAGTAAACATTCAAATATCTATCCTACATCCATTCGTCAAAGTATTACCAAATTATAATTGGTTGAGCACAATAACTTCTCAAGCCCCTATTTGGTAAATTAAAATTAGATTTTTAGTAATTTTTGATTAAAAAAATGAAATATGTGATCGAAAAGTTATGAATCCTATAAAATGTGTTATTAAAATTAATTATTGACTTTAATTTGAGATTTTTATCAACTTTTAATTACACCAAATATGGGCTAAATCTTTTTCAAGATGAAGGAAAGCAAAAATTCCGATGAAGCAGCTTATCAATAATTTAGAATTTATTTGGCAGGACTTTTACTTTTGCTTCTACTTCTTGTAGAAGAGCTTCTTGACGAAGTTGCCATAAGCATGTTTCCTCTAAAAACACTTCCAAAAATTTATTTAGATATGTTCAAAAATAACTTCTTATCTCACAAACAATTTCGACTTTTAAAAACCATGCCAAACAGACCTTTATTGACAACAATTGAATCCATTAATCTCTTTTTATAGTACATGCTGTAGTAGTATATATGTAGCCAACATATATACTAAATTTCATTGTGGGACACGTCACATTCATATGGGACTTGAAAACTTTTCAAAAGCACTGAGCAATTTCAAATAGCCAAGTGTGAATAGCTGCTAATATGACTACAAAATAGTGTTGTGATTGACCATTCTATTATAACAGAGGCACTATGCAAAACAAGAATGACAGTTCCTGCTGGAATACAAAACCATAAAGGATGAAATGGTACATAGTAATGCATTATATGAGGCCCCATCTAAAACCAATCTTGTCACACAAACTAATCACACCACAAGCAATAATTTCGTTACGACTTGCGTTCCGTTGGGTAATCACCAAGTTTCTCCATCTGCCAGCTTTCGTGTGGGGCGACATGGTCGTGGTAAGAAGTATATAGCTGAAAAGTAAAAGATGAAGATCAGTTTTTTCTGCACAGTAAGCCTCCTTCGAAACAATATGGCTGAAGAAAAATGGAGATTGTAGCGTGACTCGGAGCTTTCCCGTCTAAATCATAGAGGAATATAGAAAAGGCTATTGAGTATACTTCTCTTACAAAAAATAAGGTTAGGGTATTTCCTACGAGATATTTTCTTGTCTTTCATCCTAGTTATCATTATCACAATCGTAATCTTACTGGGTAAATTTTCTGATCTCAAGGATGTATTGCTAAGTTAGAGTAGGGTCGGATAGTCTACTTAGTGAAATGTCCCTGCCTTGTCTGTCAAAAGCTACTTTCAGTCCACTTGTTGGTAGAATAAAGGTATAGTAGAATGGAGTTAAAGGAAAACTTATATTCCGTCACATTTTTCGTTCAGTTTGAAATTTCCTTCCAATCTAAACCTCGGATATGATTTTCACTTCTACTTTTCAACTCGTCGTCGTGTGCTTTTCATTCATCTTTTCACACTACCAACATACCTCTAATTCGACCATTGCTACATACTTAACTTTGATGTCCTACATTTTCAATTTGATTTGATATCATTAAATTACAAAGTGAAAAGTAGTATCCACTACTCTTCAAGAAACACTTGGTTGACCATAAAAAAAGCTCATGTGATATATATACAAAAATGAATGTCTGGTTTAATTTAATGCATACAATCCGTTAAATCGACATGACCCACTACTTGTTACTCGTACACCAAGCCTGGAAAGCAATGAGCGAAGGTTTTAATAAATTGAAAAGAAATTGAATGAAGCCGGGACAGAACTTAGTACCTCCATTTTTGTTAAAAGCTCATTTGCTGTAGGGGCCGAAAGTACAATGTCCCTAGCACCTGGCTTGATGAATCCTTCTTCAACACCTTTATCAAATAATGTGAGCAAAGAGTTATAGTACCCATCGACATTGAGCAAACCAACCTGTTCAGATAATTACTCAAATCATTAGAAAATAATCCAATTGACTAAACCAATGGGATACAGGTAGATACATCACCGGCTTTTTATGAATTCCTAGTTGTGCCCACGTTATCATTTCCAACAACTCTTCCATGGTTCCATATCCTCCTAAGAAATTTAGGACAAGGAAATGCCAATCTCTATAAGTTAATGGAGAAAAACATAATAACTCTTCAGAATAAGCCCATGTTTGGTTCCACTAAAAAAGCATATTAAAATTCAAATCAAAGTCAACAATTAATTTTAATCAAACATTTCATGATGGACCCATGACTTTTCAACCACATATTTTATCTTTTAACAAAAACTATTAAAAATTTGATTTTTATCTAAACCAAACAGGGGCTAAATTTGTTACCATTCCATTTACTTACCTGGAAGAGCAATAAAGGCCTCTGCCTCCCTAGCCATTTCAGCTTTACGCTCATGCATGTCGGAAACAATTCTTACGGTTCCAACGGTTTCCCCTGATATCTGTCAATATCACTCATCAATGACCCCTTATCTGAAATAAACTAATTTCACTGCAGGACATACTTAAAACAGTTCCATAATGAGAACTAGTGTTAAATGGAGTCAACAATGTGCATAACCATGAAAGTTCAATTCAATTTTTCCATTGTAGCTTCTGCTCATTGCAGTTTATAAGTATATTTGACATGCCTCGAGAAGCAAAGCCGAGATAATAACAAGCAACTGATTCTAATGCAAAGTGAAAATGTCAAAGAAATATCAAAAGAACAGCATCATTATCTGTCCTCTAGTCCCAAAAGACATTGATAATTAGGACCTGCTTTCATCTTATCAATACAAATTAATAAAGATGGCGAAATAAAATTAACTAATCAAATATTGGAGCTCAAATATTACTGAAGAATAGGATAAGGTTCCAAAATTTTGTGGAATTACCTCAATAGGAACAAGAGCTTTTGGAATGACTCTGCAATTATGAAGCAATAAACCAGCTAAGTGCAATGAATATAAAGACAAACAGAGTGCCTAAACGGGAAAAAGAAAAGTGATTGTTCAATGACCAACATGAAACAACTACGTCCATTCCGTGACTAACAGTGTTTTAAACCCGAATAAATCTTACATACCCAAGAACATCGCAGCCACCATCATAGACTCTCAGAGAAATTAGCCCCATTAACCCAACACTTCCTCCCCCATACACCAAGTCTATCTTCCTGTTAACCTGTCATCAACATCCATAAAGCATAAAATCATTAGCATAATAATCAAGTCAATCCCACTATCCAAGTAGAACCTTGACAAGAACAAAATCATGAGATAGTAAGGTTAAGCCCTAATCTCAATAGTAAACTTAAAATAATGATTAGACTCCCCAAAGTCCAACGAGTTATCAAAAAATCCATCATACCATGATAAAAAACACAAACAAAAATACAAAGGGATGATTCTATGAACATAGAAAAGCTAAAACCATTTGACACGAAGTCAAAACACGAGAATCCCATAAGCAAAACACAAAAGTCAATGTTTTGACATCAAAAGACAGAACAAAAAAACATTATCGTCAACTGCTGTTAAACCAAGATCAAAATTCAATCAAAGATTGACTCATAGGAACCCACCAATTCATTGCCCAACTCAATAGCAGCATCACTGAAGACTTTCCTGTTACCCGGGTGGCTTCCACAGAATACACAGATCTTCTTGAACTTGCTATCGCTTCCTGTATTGTTCTCCATTCAATCTCCACTTATATAAAGTTATTAAAAAATAAGAACTGTTTTAGTATATTGAAAATTCAGTTCTTGATACCGTATATGTATATAAACGTATATAAGACAATATCAAACTGAAGGATGAAATGGGGAAGTGAAGTTAGATAAATGACAATTTGGGTATTGCTTGGATTGATGAATTAGGCAGTTGAGGCCAGAGATTATTAATAAATTTTCGAAAGCGCCTGCGCTTATGTATGTGTGTTTTTGTGCACTCGCCAATGATTAAAAAAACATAAGCAGCCCACATACTCTAATCTCTGTCGGCGTTTAAATTTTGATTAGGAAATTAATACTTTGATATTTAAAGATTCCATAAAGCAACGTTAGAATTTGTTATTAAGAGTAAATTTCCACTTTCCCACTCCAATAACGTCAAAATAGGATGTCAATCCTTAAAAATCTGAACTGAAACTGACCCAAACGAGTTGACTCACTAAATTTTCATCTTTTGCATCCAAGGGTCCCGTTTGATGAACTTTGCTACATTCACAGAAAAAAAATTACAGAACCTTTACAGACCCACTGAGACCTGATAATAGGGGGGTGGGTGGGATTTTTTTTGGCAATTTTTTATTACCGTGGGGCCCACTCATATGAGTGTAGGTAAAACATCTGTAAAGTGAATAGTTCTGTAAGAGCATCATTTTCCCCCATTTGATAGGTTTCTACTTTTGCAGCCTCAATTATTCCATCTGTAAAGATTTTTTTTTTTTACAGAAAACATACTTACAGTGGGTTGATCTCACCGTGTATTTAAAAAAATGAAGGGCCCACATGTTGTCTGTGCTGTGTAAAATTTCTGTTGATTTTGCTTCTGTGCATCATTTCTCTTGCATTATTGCTTCCACTTTTTATTAGAAAAGTTTAATGAAAAAAATTTAGTATTTGATTATCTTCTCTAAAAGTTCTTCTAGCGAAACAGATTATAACAAGAAAGTTATCCATATATATTCAAAAATCAAAATCAACATTTTAGGTTCATACTTTTGCAGCATCAATTATTCTATTTGTACAGATTTTTTTTTTTTTTTT
>CAIGRQ010263679.1:0-12986 GCA_903798375.1 Fraxinus sp. D2006-0159 | reverse complement strand
TCGTGGGTTCGACACTCTATTAATCACTTTATTACTTGTTCACAATCCCGTTCACTTGCGGGAAATCAAACGATCATTACACGTGTTAGTGCTTTTGATACCCTCATGTTGATAACACTATTAACTTCTTGTAGTGTTGTGTTTGAAAGGCATGAAGGTTGAATTGGAACTTAAGTATTTAAATTGTTTTGCATAGTTTGCTGGGGACTATCATTTAGCAAGTTGGGGGTGTGACAAGTGCACGAAAGTGTACTTTAAACACCAAATTATTATGATAAAATGCCAAAAAGTGAATAGAAATCATAGGAATTAATTCATGTTCTTGAAGTGTTGTTCTATTTAATTAAAATAATTTCTAAGTCGAATCATGTATTTAATTTCAGGTTTTTATCCAAATGAAGAATGATTAAAAATAAAAAATAAAAAAATTGGGCGTCGTTGCACCGCCCATGGATGCCGAGGCGTAGACAAAACACAAAAATGAGCAAAATGGCCAGCGTCGCGGCGCGGGTCACATAGAAGAGGAATTTTCAGCTTTTTGAACTTTTTTATGGCCAATTTGAATTCAAGATTTTCTGGAGATTTTAAAAGCACGAGAAAGATAGCCCTGAAGACGACTTTTTGAATGAGAATGAAGGAGGAGAAACACGAGGAGATGACAAACAATTCCATGAAGAATTGAATATCTTCGTAAAGTTAGGAATGAACTCAATTGGATTCGGTGATTTCAACATTATTTGATTCGTATATTTCATTTTAAACAATTATATGGTTTAGAACTTCCTTTCATAAAAGTGTTTTGAGATTGGCCAAACTTTTATTAAATTCTTCATAGATTCATTAATATTCATTTAGATTTTAATCTCATTTATCTATTTCTACTGGTGTGATTCATTACTGCTTTATACTTTAAGTATATGGTTGCTTTTTAATCTAATTCTAGTAAACAAAAGTATGAATGCTGTGGCAGAAGAGTTAATATTTAGAATTACAATTGAATTAAATTGATTATGATTAGAGAACTAGGTTGAATATCTCTAATTTAGTTATAAAAATGAATCATTGATGTTGAATGACCCAGTCCAATTGAGGGAATTTTAACGCTTCACTATTTCGAACCTTGATTTTATTTTCATTCAAACAAATAAATTCTTTTCACACATTCAAAAGAACATTCACCTTCGGATTCCTTAAGTATCTTTAACTATCTCCATAAGTAATCGACACCTCAAAGTTGTGCTACAACTATCGCTTTATTCTTTAGGTGTAATCAGTGGTCACGGGAGAGTAAACCACTCGACACTGCCTTGTGATATTATGATTATTGGCACTCTGATTGGGATATTTCTTAAGTGATTATAGGGACATTTAGGGGATATAACTCTAGTGGTCACATGAGGATCGTCCACTCGATTGTGTCAATATTATGGGCCTGTTCGGTAGGGATTAAAATCCAATTAAAATTGAAAATATAGCCGTTATTGGGTCCCACTTGTCTAATACAAGTCAACAATAACGGCTAGTTTTTCAATTTTAATCCAATGTTAATCTCTACCGAACACACTCTATATTGGAAATTTGATTATTGATATTGATATAGTACATAACTCTATCTGGTGCATAATATGTAGTTTAAGAGCCCAATGACAGAGTAAAGTTGTCAAATGAAAGTATTTCGAGCTTAGTTTTATGAATATTTGAATATGATGATTCTCTAATCTAATATTTTCAAAGGAACTGGCATGAACACATATTCATGGCATTACTAAGCATTAGCTTATATATTTAATACTTGTATTATAGTGAGCATAGAACTACATAGAAGGCGTGATTGGCTGTGAAGCTCTTATGGGATTTCGAAGATTGATATACTTATATGACAATTTGTAGGGTTATTTTGTGGGTAGTTGTTTTGGGCTTACAATGTTTTGTATTATACTTTTGGAGAATCTTGGTATGATGAATATTTTTGTAATCTCAAGATAAATATGTTGATAACCTAGAGTAGTCATTTTCTCTTGTACATATATGTGTGTATATTGTCTATGTAAAAGGGGAGGTATAACACAAACAAACAAATCGTCGAAATGTCAGAAGCGGAAGCAGGGTTCATAAAGACTGCTAAAGCAAATCAAGATTTCAAAATGCATTAGAACTCTCTCTGGTTTCCAAATGTACAATTGTCCCAGTACAAAAATCCAATTTGGGTGACCTTAAATCTTTGTATTTCAGACCTTCCAATGTTATCTTGTCACACATTCAGAAAGGGGCTTTGTTTACTCGCCCTCCATTTCCAATTGCTGAACTCGTTGCACTCCTCAAGGACGTCGGACCTCTGTCGAAAGGGGCTTTGTTTACTCGTTGTTGAACTCGTTGTTCTCCTCATTCCTGAACTCGTTGTTGAACGTGTTAAGTAGAGGTGACGAAAAAATTTCAAGGACACCGGACTTTTACCGTGACTCTGCTTTGATTTCGTCTATGGGTATATCTCTGCAAATATGATAATCATTCCCAAAAATAGCACACATAGATTCAACTGGTTTTCTCCTCGAATTTCTAGGGTGGAATACAACGCTCAAATTGACTAAAGATTCAATTGGTTTTTTTCCCCTCGAATTTGGCTCTTCCGGGTTCATCTTCTCTATCCTTATTACTTTTGGTGATTGATTTTGGTTTGATTTTGATTGTGGTGGTTGAACCATCCCCGATGTAGGCTTGATGTTGGTGGTTGATTGTAGTTGTGGTACTGGTACAGAGGTGGTGGAGGTGACATTGGTGTGCTGGCACTGTTGTTGGTTGGAGAAGAGAAATTGCGGTTGGATTGGGTGGGGTGGGGTGGCTAGCCTTTTTATTTCTTTTCTTTTCTTTATAATTATTTTAAATGTAAAATATAAAGTTACCATCTTGTCCTTAATGAATTTGATCAATTTTGACTTTTTTCGTCAACTAGACGAAAATCGTCAATTTGGACATTCGGTGCATATTTTTGAAACGTTTAGTATCGTGGTTGGCACAAAACAAAGGACTGGACAAAGTCTACAAAAATGTGAAAGATTTGGTACCGTGGCCGCAATTTTCTCAAAAATATAATCAAAACTATGCTTTCCCGCCAAACGCAACCAAAATTTCCGTTGAATTAACATCAATAATTGCTCATAATTGGAAATTCGGAATGAAGACCAAAATACGTTCCTCAAATCGCACTGATTTCTAGGGTTTCATTTTCTTCTCTCTCGTTTATAGCCCCATTCGTCATGTCTACTTGTACTGGTACTGCGAATTTTACTTCTTCACCGCTTTCGTTTTCTAAATCCGCCATCACCACTTGCTCTTCTCTCCTTCATGAACTGCAGGTAAAATTGTGTCCCCATTTTTCATTTTGTTATTTATTAGTTAATTAATCGGTTGTTTTTCAAATTGAACATTTGTTGAAATAATTGGACCTCGGGGGCTCAATTCGGCCGTTTAATAGCTGTTACAGCGACCATTTTTCGGTTCAGGAGTCGTATTTCGTTCTTTGTTTTTGTTTTTTGTTTCATTGGAGACTTGGTTCGAAATGCTTTCAAGTTTAGAGTGGTAAAACTTCCAGAAAATTGTATGTTGGGAGTTAGAGTTGTACTTTACACTTCAGATGTTTTGCCATGAAGGTTCATACTTTCCTACTTTATGTTTGACTCTCTGTATCAATCAATTTGTTTTCTTGGTTGAGCATTAATGTGCATCCACGTTGTGGATTATAGTATTCTGTTATTTTTTTACAATAGGAAATATGGGATGAAATTGGGGAGTGCGATAAGGAAAGGGACGAAATGCTTCTTCATCTGGAACACGAATGTCTTGACATTTACCGTCGAAAGTTAGAAACAGGCAAAAGGTGCAAGGCAGATTTGCACCATTCATTGGCTGAGGCTAAAGCTGAGATTACTGAAATTGCTTCTTCTCTTGGGGAAAGAATTTCCTTGCCACAGGTCTATTTACTATCACTTCATCATTATGTGTTAAAACAACATCTCTAATCAACAGTGGCTATACTCTCATTGCCCATCAGTTTATTTTCAGTGTAATTCATTAAACTTCGTAGGCTTTTATTTCTAACTGAATACATCACTGTTGGCTATTGCTTTGACAATAGGTGTGATATGTTAAAAAGGTTTAGTTTATTTTGGACAGACTGAGAACTAGAATCATTGTTTTTATACTTGGTGTTATATATTGAATTATCTTGTTTCTGTTTTAGTATGAGAAGATGGGGGGCAATCTTAAGGATCAAATATCTGTTATAAACCCTACATTGGAGAATTTGAGGATGCTGAAACATGGAAGGGTCAGGGAGCTTTCCAAACTACAATTGCAGATTGCTCAGATATTTGCAGAAATAGCAGGCAATGATCAGACTTTGAATCCTGATGATATTCAAGTAGATGAACTAGACCTGACAACTAAGAAATTAGGAGAGCTGAACTCACAGCTTCTGGAGCTTCAGTCTGAAAGGGTTTGCCTAGAAATATGTTGTGCAATCATAATTTAGGATTAAGAAAATTTTGAGTTTTTTATGTGATGATTTGGATCAACTTTTCCGTCTGCAGAATTTTCGTTTGCAAAAGGTTAATAGTCACATTAGTGCAATCCACAAGCTCTCAGTTGTCATGTCACTTGATTTTAAAAGGATAATGGCTGAAATTCATCCAAGCTTGATTGATTCTCCAACTGGTCAGTCAAAGTGCATTAGCAATGAGATACTGGCTAGATTAACCAGTGAAGTCAATTCACTGACACAAAAGAAACAATGGCATCTAGAAATGGTAACCTTCTAATAACCTCTCTCTCTCTCTCTCTCTCTCTCTCTCTCTCTCATGTCAAAGACCTGAATATGTTTAATTAACATTAAGCAAACAATAAATTTATAAAAAAACCTGAAGATGATATTTTGAATCAAATGATTCAATTATCACTCATCCCCTCATGATTTTTATGCTGTCACGCATCTTATGAATTGAATCTTCATGACTTAGCTACTAATCTTTGTGTTTTTCCTGCTCAACTAGACTTACAAAAGAGGCTTGTGTTTGATCATAGAAAACTGATAATGAAGTTAATATAGGTGACCGTTATAAGTTTGGTGATTTAGATACCTAATTCCTATGCTCTATAGTCTACATATGATTGTACCTGAACGAGCTCCGAGTTTATGCTTTTAATTCTTGTTAATGTTAATGGGAGGTACTTTCAATTTCTCTCTTTTCATCATTGATGTATGCTACCTAGTTTCATTTGTCAAATGAATCAATATTGTTTCTGAAGAGTCATTTCTGACATTAATAACATGATTGCAAATATGCGATGTCATGAACTCAAGGTTTTGTATGTATTCCTTCTTTACCATTTTTGTATGATTGATTTAGAGAATTTTCTTGGTTTAGCATATTGGCTGGTGCCAAATTTACGTATCCCGTTAGGCGAGGCATCCACCATTTTCTGGTGTTGGTGACATAAACCTTTCATAGGTAATTTGTGCAGCTACAACAGAATTCTCCCATTGCTATTGGCTAATGTGTTAGGCAATAGTTAACCAAACCTAATGGTCAACAACTTTGTTAGTTGGTCACCTTATGTACTTACATAAGGGTAGTCTGGAAAATAAATGACTATTTTAGCTAAAGGAACTTTATCTGAGGTCATTTCGGGAAGGAAATAGGGACAAATCCTGTATAGAGAAAGTTTATTAATTCATTTGCATATCAATGTTTTATTTGTTTATTTTTTTGGTACTTTAACCAAATCTTGCATTTTAGATGCAATTGCTTGTGAAGTTATGGAAGCAGGAATCTAATTCTCAATTCAGATCACCATTTGAAATTATGGTTGCAAATGATTTTAGTATTTGGTGTTTTTCATGAAAGAGAGAGAACTCATTAAATGTTTGGATTTTGAATCGGTTAATTATCATACGTGCTTCTGTATTGATGGCATAATTCTTTTTCATATAATCGGATTTGATCATTGACTCCTATGCATTTGCCATTAGTGGGTGGTAGCATATAAGCTTTGGGCAATTGAAGATCAACAAATCTGGTTACCGAAACATTATGCTTCGTCTACTTAATTTGTTAATATCGTACTAGGTGCAAGACCTAGGGAGCGCTCTCATTGAGCTCTGGAACCTTATGGATACCCCAATTGAGGAGCAAAAAAGATTTGATCATGTCACTCGCTTAATCACTTCTACTGTTGATGAGGTTGTGAGTCAAGAATGCCTTTCAGTTAACGTGATTGAGCAGGTTATTCTTTTTCATTAGTTAACTTTTTATTTATTTCCTTGGATAAGTACTTATCTACAATACTTTTATACAAAATTCCAATCTTTTAGTTTCTTACTTTCACCATTTTCCATATCGTTAGGCTGAAGCTGAAGTTGCTCGCTTGAATATTTTGAAAGCCAGCAAGATGAAGGAGCTAATATTTAAGAGTCAAAATAAAATTGAAGAAATCTACAGAGGGGTACATATGGATGTCGATGGAGAGAAAGCACAAGAGATTCTCGTCAATCTTATGGAATCTGGTTTATTCTCTCTTTCTCTCTCACTCCAAATAAGCTTGCAATTCTACCAACTTCATATTTTTCATCCTTATCTACTAGGTTACTTTAGAGGCTGAATATGCATGATGATTATTATTATACCGTGTGTTTGATGCTGCTTCAGAATTCTTCATTTTCTGTATCTTATGTTGGTTTTGATTTTTCTTTCAGAAGTTAAAGAAGTTAATTGAGAGACAAATATATGGACTTGAAAACAAGATATGGTTCTGCTTACTAAATTCACGTTTCTTTGGTATAAGAGAGCACTAAGGAAAAAGCCACTCAAAAGAAAGAATAAATTCAAGATTTTGAATGTATTTGATGGTCAAGCTACGCATTCTTCAGAAATATTGAAGTTTATACATTACAAATACTTCATTAGGTTTTTATTTTAGCCTCTGCTTCTGTGTTGCTCATTATTTGAGGGTGAATTTTGATATAGTTGTTTGGTTTAAAAAGTTTCATATTCAAGTTAATCACTCAAGATTGTGATGGAAACCTAATTGAAGACTTACCAAGTTTACCCATTTGTTATAGGAAAAATGACCATGATTTACTTTTGATGATTTTCTTATATTTATTTATTTTCTTTCAACACTATTTTGCATCCTTAATGTGCAACAAATTTAGGACATGTATAGCGGAGGAATGAGGGTATCTCTTTCACTCCCTTGTGTTTTGCATCGTTAATGTAAAACAAATTTACCAGGTCTCTTTCATTCCCTTGGTTTTGGGTAGGTCAGAGGGATGAGGACATGATTGGAAAAGTTTGTAGAGATATGGGATGCATCATCTTTACGCCGTAAGGAAAGGCGGAACTTGTAGGCCTGTTAGGGTATGACTATTGACTATAGTAAAATAATAACAAAGATTTACAGCTTTACACTTTGACTTCTCCTGTTTTCCTCGTAGGAGTTCTGGAAGAAATGTAAATATAGGTTTTAGTTTGTTCAACCTTGTTGGGTTCTTAAACCTCTCCATTTGAGGATATCAAAGAATAATTTTTTAAAGATATTCTACTTATCTTAAAAAATATATTGACTTAACCTTAGAGATTAAAAAAGAAAATGATCTCAAATTCTTATGCCCCAAAATTATGGGTATTGAATTTCCAGAAGTTATCTGCCAAACAACTGAATTTTTATCTTACTTATGTATAAACAGGTTTAGCGAACTTGATATTTGGTGATCCGTGTGAACTTTTACTGTCGATCCCCTGTTCTCTCTCTCTCTCTCTCTCTCAGTGCTTATTCTTCTTCGTTTCTTGTTTACCTGTCTCCTAATATATGGATTTGTTCAATATGTTTCTTTCCTATGTTGTTGTTATTGTTTATAAGCTTGTGTAAGATGTTCCCTTTATCCTTTTGTGTCATTTAGAACCTTCTGCTTTGACAGATGGAGAAGTCAGGTTACTACATCATTAGATGCGTGAATACAAGTTCTCCAACACGTTATTGAAAGCAATGGAATTGTTGGAATGTCCAGATATACATTCCAATAGCATAGAAATGATGAATGAGGACTTCATGTATTTTAAGAGTAAAATTAAACATACATGATCGAGTACCCTCATTCAAAAAGTTGGAGTATATGTTTATATTTCCTTTCTTTTGTTATACACCAATTTTGTATTCGTATAAACTCAAAAGAATATAGAATCTATTGAAAAACTGATGATTCCTCTTTGTATAAAAACATACACATTTACTATTTTTGAATAATAGAAAGGTAATTCTAATTAAAATGAAATCATATTTACCGGGAAGGGTAAGATTTTATCCTGTATTTCTTGTAATAATTTTGCTTGCAAATGCAATTGCAGGCAGCATGGATCTTTCTGATATTTTGTCAAGCATGGAGGAACAGATTGCAAAAGCCAGAGAACAGGCTCAAAGCAGAAAGGATATTTTGGATAAGGTGGCAAAATGGAAACATGTGTCTGAAGAGGAAATCTGGCTCGATGAATATGAAAGGGTAACACTATACTTGCATTGCATTATTTGGTCTTTGCTAGGCTACATGATTATCTATTGCCTATGAAAGTATTCATTTGCTACGAAGTCTTTGGAACTTCTATTTTAAATCCACTTTCTTCAAAGCTGCGAACTAGTCCAATTTGTTATATTATCCGTGTTACAATTAGTTGTTTAATGCTACTATTTTTATAGTTGTTGGCGTATCTATTTTAATCATGATTTTTGACCAACCTATTTACTTAATATTTTCGAAACATGTGTCACTTCCATGACTTGGCTAACTGCTTCATTCTACCCTATGATTGACATATTTTGCACAAGTTTCATTAGTAGGGCATTATGCTACCCAATATGAAATTTTTGAAAAGAAAGAAAAATAACTTTTATTATTTTCTTATAATTGACTGATGAAAGTACGCAATAAATAGCCTAAGAGTTCCAAGAAAAAAAGAATTCTAATCCTAACAAAACTCCTAAATTAAATAACTGAATTTGTTATAATAGATTCCGTTTTATTGAATTTAAATTTAAATTACTCATCGTTAACTCCTAATTTATCGACACTCCCCCTTAAGTTGGAGCGTAGATATTGATCGTGCCCAACTTACTTATTAGAAATTCAAATCTCAGTCTTTGGAGTCCTTGTGTTAGAATGTATTTATTGTATAGTTAGGACAAATGGCAAGCATACGATTCGTGTCTCAAGTTTCTTCTTATAAAGTATCAGTCTATTTCCTCCTATTTCATCATGTCATGTTGCACTAGATTGTGTTCAATGCAGATTGCAGCTTTGTTGTCGCATTAAAGTTTCATAAGTTGTTCAATAATCCTTTCAATTCCTCCATCACATGTTTTAACTGGTAGCATCTTGTAAGTTCCATGTGACATTACTCAGAATTCAACTTCTTCATTGCTTCTGGCCACTACATTATGCTTTTTCCTCCTCCAAGTAACAAGATTACCCTAAAAAAAGGTGCATTACCCAGAGGTAGATCGTCTATCAATTATTGAACCAACCCAATCAGCATCTCTATAAATTTCAACTTTTCGTTACTCACATTTCTTAAAGAATAGTCCTTTTTATGGAGTACTCTTTAAGTATGGATGGAGTGAATTTCAGAAGAGATTGGCTTTTGTGGTGGGGAATGGTACGAATATCAGATTTTAGGATGATTGTTGGTGTGGAGATCAATCGTTAAAAGTGAGATTTCCTTCTTTGTTTGGAGCCCTCAGCTATGGTGAGTGCTGCTATGGCTATATAATATGGGAGTCCAAGCTGGAACATCGCCTTCGGGAGGGGCTTACAAGATTGGGAGTTGGATGATTATACATTGTTTTTGGCCTCTTTGTATGATGTGCACATTTAGGTAGGAGAGGACGACTGTAGTAGGTGGAAGGTGGCACGGAATGACTTGTTTTCTGTTCGCGCTTATTTCAAATCATTACTGAATCCTGTGGAGAGTTCATTCCCCTGGAAAATGGTTTGATTGAGTAAATTACCTCCAAGGGTGGCTTTTCTACTATGCATGGTTGTGAGGGGACATGTGTTAACGACGGATAATCTTCAAAGAAAGGGTTGTTATATTACGGAGTGGTGCTATATGTGTAAGAGGGATAGAGAGACAATCGATCACCTGTCCATTCATTGTAACGGTATCAATTGGTTGTGGAATGATATTCTGGCTTCGCAACATATGATTTGGGTCTTACCAAGGTGTATAGAGGAGGTAGTGCGGGCATGGAATAGAAAGTTTCGAGATAAGAATAGCAAGCTTGCTTGGGAGCTCATTTCAGGATGCATCGTATGGTGTGTATGGAGAGAAAGAAACGACCGTTGCTTTGAAGATCAAACANCATTCATTGTAACGGTATCAATTGGTTGTGGAATGATATTCTGGCTTCGCAACATATGATTTGGGTCTTACCAAGGTGTATAGAGGAGGTAGTGCGGGCATGGAATAGAAAGTTTCGAGATAAGAATAGCAAGCTTGCTTGGGAGCTCATTTCAGGATGCATCGTATGGTGTGTATGGAGAGAAAGAAACGACCGCTGCTTTGAAGATCAAACACGGACGATAAAGCAGTTTAGAGAATTGTTTTACTTCACTTTGTATAGTTGGTTTAAGGCTACAACTATTAGTCCGATAGAAGGGTTGTCTAATTTTTTATTGTTTCTATCTTGTTTAAAGTGATAATGCACTCTTTGTGTATTATCTTTAGATCTTGATTTATAAAATTACGTGATTTTTTATCAAAAAAAGAAAATCTTGAGATCTTGTGGATAGTGTCATCTGGTTTTCATATGGCGAATGCATAAATGGACTTACTATACTTGATGCGAAAGCCATGTCTGGTCAAGTACGTGACACATAAATTAACTTGCCAACCAACTTTTGGTATTTCATTGTTTCAATTGGAACCTTCTTTTCACTATCTCCAAGTTTCTATGCTCACAAAAGGTCTACAACCACTCATGCCGGTCTCTTTTGAAAGATCAAGTACATACTCCTTGATAAACTACAATTCCCTATTTTGATCGAGCAACCTCCATACTAAGAAAGTATTTTAGTGATCTTAGATCTTTAATCTCAAATTTAAAGGCTGAGTATTTCTTTAGCCTATCTATTATGTCACACGGTGAGGATGATATCATCTACAGACACGATTAAGACAACTCTTCCTTATGAGAACTTCATAAACTATGTATGATCTGTCTGTCTTTGGGTATGTCTTTGGTTTTTAGAATGAGTAAATTTCTCAAACCATGCTCTAGGTGATTGTTTGAGATGGTACAAAAATTTTTCAGCTTAGAGACATTTGAGCCAAATCTCTTATCGAATCCTGAGACTCCATGTAGACTCTCTTCTAGATCACTATTCAAGAATGCATTTTTTACGTCCAGTTGTAGTTGCTGGTCTAAGTTCACAATAATTGAGAGAAGCACCCTTACTTTATTGAGTGTATCTATTGGTGCAAATGTCTTTGAGCAATCTATGCCATAGGTTTGAGTGAACACTTTCACTACAAATCTTGCTTATATTGGTCAAAGATGCCATCTACATTATATTTAACTGTAAACACCCACTTATAGCCCACGATCTTCTTTCCTATTAGCAGATTAACCACATCTGAAGTCTTATTTTTCAAGTGCATTCATCTCCTCAAGAATTGCTTCCTTCCATTTAAAGCATCTTGCACACTTATAGGAATTTCTATACTGAAAAGTTGTAATGTGAAAGCAAGGAAATAAGGGGATATCTGTCATAAGACACAAATCTAGACATGAGATGTTTAGTACATGGCCGAACTCCTTTCCTATAAGCGATAAAAATTCTAATCTGAAAACTTTGGACTTGAAGCATTGCTGTAAATTTATATCTTCCTCACTCTGAGGATTTGTCATTCACGTGTAGATACCAAGCCTAATTTTCTTCTTAATTGGTTTTGCAAACAATGTTGTTACTAAATGATCTTTAAATGGCATAGAAGAGGAATTTCTATTGTTTTTGTTATCTAAATCGTTGAATCCGCAACTTGACATAGTGTGGACTCGATTTGTGCATTGGTTTGAATTGGTACAGGTACTATTTCTATACTAGTTCAGCTAATGCTAGTACTTCCTAGAGTAGAAATGGAATTTAGAGTAGTGTACTCAATTTTAAAAATATTCCCAAAATCTTCGTCTTAACTCTCATTCTCCCATTGAAGATGTTCATCTTTTGAAAAAAATTTATTTCGAAAAATGTCACATCCATTGTAACAAAATATTTTCTTGAAGTTGGGTCAAAACGTTTATATCCCTTTTGAGTTGGTTGTGGTCAACAAAAACACATTTTTACTAGAATATTGCTTATTAGTCATGATGTGGGAAAGCTTGAATTGAAAACATTATTGGAGTTTGAAAATGTAAAACTCTTGACCGCATTTGACTAATAACAAAAGTTGTTGTCAAAATAGCTTCACCCTATATAAGTATTATGATTCCTTTGTTGTAAAAAGTAGAGCTTTAGCAATTTCGAGAACGTGTCTATTCTTTCTTTCCACCCCACCATATTTTTGAGGAGTATCTATTCATGAGCTTTGAATTCCATTTTCTACAAAACATTTACCTAGAATTTTGTTAATGTACTCTTTTCCATTATCACTTGGAAAAATTTTAATTCTTGCCTGAAACCGAGTTTTCACTATTATGGAAATCTTAGAGAGCTTGTTCTGCATCAGATTTTTCCCTCAACAAATACACCCATTAGCTATTTCTAATTTTTTGGTTCCCTGCACACGAATTATAGAAACAAACAATTTTGAAGATCTTGTCATATGATTAGTTACACCTGAATTGATAATACATGGGTGATTGAAATTGTGACAAACACTTACTATGGCAGTGGAGAGATACGCCACTGACGAACTGAAGCTACTGCAATAAGAGTATGA
>CAIGRQ010263658.1:0-13233 GCA_903798375.1 Fraxinus sp. D2006-0159 | reverse complement strand
GACCATTAATCACAAAAATGTGACTTTATTATCTTTATTTAATAAAAATAAATAAATAACTCGATTTTTGAATTTTTAAACTAAAAACCTGATTTTTGAATTTAGAAACTTAAACACCTTACTTTTGATTTTTTCCCAAAATGACTGATGTACACCAAGGGATCTATCCGGGTGTCCCAGGTATGGATCCCTTTATGTACTCCAAGCAGAACCATTTTTATAACTATGCTTAAAATTAAGAGAATCGTGCATTGCAATGGCCAAAACTGAGAGCCCGTTTGGGAGGGATTTAAATCCGATTATAATTGAAAATATAGTCGTTATTGGATCTCACTCGTCTAATAAAAATCAATAATAACGATTAATTTTTCGATTTTAATCCAATTTTAATCTCTCCTAAACGTCTAATAAAAATCAATAATAACGATTAATTTTTCGATTTTAATCCAATTTTAATCTCTCCTAAACGGGCTATGAATATAATCACAAAAAAGTTCGATTGAACACTAACTGATATATCTTGGGACCCGACTACAAATTTCCTCTCGACTCTCGATTACAGGGAAAAAAAACACAAACACAGTCCAGTTTAGGTTCTTANTTTAATCCAATTTTAATCTCTCCTAAACGTCTAATAAAAATCAATAATAACGATTAATTTTTCGATTTTAATCCAATTTTAATCTCTCCTAAACGGGCTATGAATATAATCACAAAAAAGTTCGATTGAACACTAACTGATATATCTTGGGACCCGACTACAAATTTCCTCTCGACTCTCGATTACAGGGAAAAAAAACACAAAACACAGTCCAGTTTAGGTTCTTATCTGAGCGGCCGACGAGCCATTGAGCTGTCCCCATTCTCTATGTATGTAGTCGAATCACTCGAAACGAACCCTAGTTTTTCCCGGCTCCCTTCACTACTCTCCACCTCGCTGTACAAATCCAAGCTTCTCGCTTCTGTTCGATCCTTCGTAGATTCAGGTAGGTAGTGATATATAAAAAAAATAATTATGTATAAAGATCGAGGGGTAGGAGGAGGCTCGTTGAAGGGTGGGGAAATGTTGGATCGGAAGCGAATCAACGATGCGCTGGACAAGCACTTGGAGAAGTCTTCCCCTTCTACATCTAGGAACAAACCGTCCTCCTCCTCCATACCCTCCACCTCCGCCGGTGTCGGGAAGCATAATGACCACCGCGATGCCCGAGTGCCATCAAACTTTACTTCCAGCAAGAATAAGTCCTCCGATGGTGCGTAAATTTTTGGTTTCTTGAATTGGGTGTTTTTAATTTGCAAATGTTTGTGTGCGTGGTGGTGAAATTTTGGGTTTTTTTTTCTTCGCAATATGCCAGATTTTAGTGGAATTTGTGGATATTGAGTTTTAGTGATTGAATATTTTTTCTGGTCTTACTTTCAAAATTATTCCCATTCCCAAAGTACTAGGTGGTTATTTTCAATTTGGATTTTTACTTTTAAGAGTTCAATAAACATTGATCTACTTTTTACTGAATTCATGTTACTTTTACAAGCTTCCATTTTAGAAAAAAAAAAAACTCCACTTGCATGACCCACAACACAGGGTAACAATATCTCGTGTCGATAACAATATTTTTTAAAAGAATATAAAAACTATAAGTCATCTAAATTAGAAAAATAAACCAAAAAAAAAGTATAACATTTCAGTAAAAAAATTTATCTAAAGTTCAATATTTTTAATGTGTTCTAACCTGCAGAAAATTATTAAATTAAACAAGCAACCAATGTATAAAAATTTAATTTATTTTTAATAAAATTTCAATTTAAAATTTTATCTCTAGAGAGATTGGAGGAAATCATGAAAAAGAAGAGAGAAAAGTCTTATAAGAATTTTATTTATAGATTTTTTTCATAAAAAATGGAGAAAATGATTAGAAAGAAAAGAGAGAAAAAATGAGACTGAAAAAGAGAATGATGGTAATAAATAACAGGTTAAAAGGAGGAAAAAATATTGATTTTGTGTAATGACTCGAATCGTAGAATGAAAGAGAAAATAGAAATTTTGAAAAAAGAAAAGAAAAATATTGCCGATACAAAAACATTTTTTTCTTTGTGGAAGTATTCAAAATCTTGAGGGTGAATGAGACACTATTTGTTAGATTTTGCATTGTACTTTCTGCTAAGAAACTAGTACATGAAGGATTTTACAAAAGTCAAGTAAAGTCATTGACGTTTTGAATATTTCATTTCTTGATTTATTTTCAAGGACTTTTACCATAAAAGTTTGTATTGAATACCCCCACTTATGTGAAATCTTAGTAAGTCTTGATTGAATACACCTAGAAGTGTCTAAAAGTCTAATTGAATACACCTCCTTAGAATTCAAGATGTTCCTGTTATTGTACAAATATCAGATTACGTATCGTGGTGACATGAATTTCTTGGACACCTGACAAATAAATTCACCTATCACTTGTGCAAGTTTGGCCATTAGATAGTGGATGTTTCCTGGGAAGTTCTTTTAGGATTTGAGTTGAAGGAATAATGTGTATTTTCTTTGAGGAAAGTAGTGCTTGAATGGTTAGTATGCTGTATTGTGATCTCTTTATAAGATTGTATGGTTCTTCATTATGGGTATTTATGGAAGAAAGATATGAGATTGCATAGAGCATTGAGTTAAATTAACTTTTGGAAATAGTAGTGTGAACACAGTTTGGTTTGGGCTATTTTTGAAGTATTTTCAAACCAAACCATTTCATTTTCCAAACCAAACCGATATTTCTTTGTAGTTCAGTTTGGTTTCAAACCACTGTTTAGCGACATAAAAATAGTATCTTTCAAACAAATTAAAAATAAATATATTGTGTTAAATCTCATTATAACACTTAAATTAAAACCTTCTGAACATAAACTTTATAATTCAAATATATTTGTCTAAATCAATACAATGTTCAATCATTTTGAGCTTGCAAATTCATTCCTTTTGAAATAGATATGAAAATATTATCATAAAATATCACTTCCCTAAGAAGCCAATGAAACCTTCTAGCAAGTAAATTACTAAATTTTTTGGAGTATAAATTGAACTAATAAATAATATATTTCGGGTAAAAATAGTAATTTTTTTTTTTTTAAATTAGGTGAATGGTGGTTCAATTTGGTTTTTAGTGGTATTTAACAATCAAAATCTAAACCAAACCTTTCCAAACGGTTTGGTTTGGTTTTGAAATGGTCGAAACTTAAACCACTTGAACCCAAACCAACGGTTTCAAAATCGATGTTTCTGTTAAGTTTGGGGGATTGACCTTTTTTCTTTTGTTAAGGAAATACAATGGTGATAATGAAGTCCTTGTTTCTGGTAAGGTAGCTGACAACTGTTCTATTATTGTGGTGATGTTGGGGAAGGGACTTTCATATATTTCTTCATTTTGAGTCAAATATAAGGGGCACTTCTTGAAAGTATGGTAAAAAAATGGCTCTTAATTGGGAATTTCTGATGTGTGCTTTGGTACGTCTACTCTTGATAATGGTTCTTAAGTTCCTATAGCTAAGAGTTGCAGATAGCTGTGTTCTTCTTGATTTTCAGTTATTTGTTCTATTTTTAAGATCAAATGTTATCAAATTTTGATAATATCCAGACATGTGAAGCAGCAATCAGGCTGTATGTTAATATTCATGTAGATGTGTATATAGTTATGTATGTGAAGTTACCTATATTGTTTATTTAAAAATGTGTCCAAACACGCTCATATAGGTTTCTCTGTGAGCATGGATATGGCATGTATGTATATATTTGTTTTGATCAAACAGGAGCCCTAGACCCTGATGCTGATGTTTGTTTATTTTGCAGAGGAATCTGAAACAGACGGTGAAGAGTCTGATGTTAGTGGTTCTGATGGAGATGATACGTCGTGGATTTCTTGGTTTTGCAACTTGCGGGGAAATGAGTTCTTTTGTGAAGTTGATGATGAATATATTCAAGATGATTTTAACCTCTGCGGCTTGAGCAGTCAAGTCCCATATTATGATTATGCACTTGATTTAATTCTGGACGTTGAATCCTCTCATGGTAAAATTTTAGTTTGTTTAGAGTAATTTTGGATTTCCAAATGTAACAGATATTGCTTTAGTTTAGTAGTTCTTTCGTGGTATGGTTATATTTTAATATTTGGTAAACCTATATGCCTGGACTTGCAGCATTCAGTACCAAGCTCTACTTCTCTTTTTCTTCTCTCTCTTGAAATATGGAGGTTGTCTTTTTTCACTCGTTTATGGGACCAGTGTCAAAGGAAATGATTGTTGCACTTTCTTCCTTGAATGAATTGACATTTGTGGACGGTTGTTCATTCGGGATTCTTCTATCCATATTTAGAACTACTGGATTAACTTCTCCTGCTTTTAGCCTTTTTTTCCTTTGATGACTAATAATGCCCCAAGTAACCAACTGTCAACTTTCTTTAAATAGAGCAAAAGTTTTCATTTGAAAAAGAAAGGATTGATTTCAAAATCTTGTATTGTCCTTTGTTTTCTGTACTTTAAGTTTTAGGATTGTGTGAAGTAGAAAGTTTTATTTTGTAAAGTTCATTTACAAAGAGCATATTTATAGCGTATTTATGGAGGATCTTGCTTGTACAGTTGTATGAGCTTACATTATTTAAGTAATGAGAGCATTTTTGTTTTAGCCCTTGGAAAACTTGCAATGATAAACATTTTATTTAACTACCTGTTCAATTCTATACATTTATCAAAATTACTCATTTTCAGTTGTGCCAGGAAGCTCACCGTTAATACAGCTATCCAGTTAGGTTTTAAATTGCTGGTTGCATATAGTAACAGGAATAATGGTAAACCTAAATGGAGAGGCTGACCTAAAATGACATGGAGTGAGATAACTAAAAGGACATAAACCTTTGTAGTTTAACTTTTGAGGTGGTCTTGATAACTTTGAAGATGATCCTTCATGCATAAAAGAAGGATCTATGTAGCTAGCCCCATATAAGTTCAGAACAAGACTTTGGCTTAGTTGATCTATAACTGTATTTGTTCTGGGATACTGGAGGTGTTTCATGACATAATTTTCAGTGCTATATCTGGAATATTGAATAACACTAGTTTTAGGAAGGAGACGGCAGTAAAACTAATCCATAGAATCAGGATGTAACGGCAGGGATCCTTCATCTGGAATCTTGTACCTGCCTTATTCTTACTGTCCATTCTGGGAGAGCCCGTGGCCATCTTGTCTCACGGATTTCTTTTCCCTCTTCAGCAATTTGAACCTAAGACCTCCCTCAAGAAGTACTTCAGTTGAATGTTGGTACCAATTTAGTGGATCCATGTTGTTACACAATATCATCTCCATAACTGCACCACCCTCAACCACAGGATGATCTCAATTGCAGCACCAATCAGCCACTAGTCATCTTCAAATGTAGCATCCATTTTCAGGAAATACATAGAAGTATCTTTGTAATGCCAGCATCCAATCCCATGAAATCATCTGCAGAATCATTTCGATTACTGCACAGATTATCAGCCGACCTTGATCACATCTTATAGTTGTAAATCCTATTTGTAATAATGCAACCTCTACAAAATCTGTATGCGTGCGTGTATTTTAATAGGGAAAAGTAGATATGGTAGGTAGCATACAAAATATCTGCCTTTATAACTAGCACAGTATCATCTGTGGCTGAAAGCTTTTATAAAGTTCCAATTATCATGGGCTCAGGATTAAATAATACTTCCATTTCTGGATTGCTCTGTAATAAACGTTTTCAATTTTGGGGCATGCTTGCCTACCTTTGTTCTCTGTTTTTAACTTCTATAATACCATGCTCCCTTCTGCTGAATTTTGTTTCAAAATCTCCACAATAAAACTGCCACTGAGATCGCAGTTTTAGTTTGGCTGTTCTTTCCTTTTCCCTTGACTTGTTAGTGCTGCAATTTATTTGTTGCAACTGCTGCTTCCATTTTCCTTTTTTATCCTTTTTGCTGAGTTGTATGATGCTCGTAATAATGTTTTCTCATTTATGGACATGAATAGGTGATATGTTTACTGAGGAACAAAATGAGTTGGTTGAATCGGCAGCAGAGATGCTCTATGGTCTTATTCATGTCCGATACATTTTGACGAGCAAGGGAATGGCTGCAATGGTATCATTATTAGTCAGGTTATATTTATTTGTTATTGGCTCTCTCTCCATTAATTGTGAGTTATACAACTTGTTGAGATGCTAATTTACAGTTGGAGAAGTACAAAAACTTTGACTTTGGACGATGCCCAAGAGTTTACTGCTGTGGAGAGCCTTGCCTTCCAGTTGGTCAATCGGACATTCCGCGTTCAAGTACCGTGAAGATATACTGTCCCAAATGTGAAGATATTTACTACCCTCGATCCAAGTACCAAGGCAGTATCCTACATCATTCTCTCTTTTAAGGCTTCTTCCCTATGTTTAAGTTGGGTGCATGTGCGTCTCTCTCTCTCTCTCTCTCTCTCTATGCGTTCACTGAATTACATGCCAGACTCTTGTCGAGAATCAGAGCCACCGTGATTCAAATGCTACCGGACAATGCAACAGAAACTAACTACTAATATGCCAGACTCTTGTTTTAGAATCAGAACTACCATGATTCAAATGCTACCAGACAATGCAACAGAAACTAACTACTTATCCCACTATTGCTATTAAATACCCTAGCCTAATATTCCCCTTCTTTAAATCAATAGATTTGGTTCTGCATTCTTGTTTGGCTTTTAAATGAAAAAAGAAAAAAAATTCTTCCATCCATGATTGTTGAAATTTCTTGCAGCTCTCAAATCTTAATTATACTCTTAGATTTAATCCTAAATCGTAGTAAGATGGAAAGGGAACAAAGTTATACTTTTCTCATGTTGTGAAAGATACCCACACAGCTACTAGATTATCTTATCCTAGGAACTCAAATTGGCAACTGACTTTGAATTCATGAATGACAAAAGTTGTTTTTAGCAGCTACATGTGCCTAAACTAGGAATTCCCCCAATGGTGGAATTCAACTGGAATATGCAAAGAAATTGATGTTCAGTAATGTGATTAATTATTGTTGATTTTTTTTGAATTGGTATCTGAATTGAAATCATGCATTGAAAGTATTAAACCATAAAGGATTTGGTATATTTATTAGATAATGCTTCAATGAGCTAAAGCCATTTTGTAGCATGAACTTTGTGTAAACGATTTCTTCAACTGACAAAGATATTGACGGAGCATATTTCGGCACTACATTCCCTCATCTCTTCTTGATGACACATGGACACCTCAAGCCACAAAAGCCAACACAAAGTTACACCCAAAGAGTTTTTGGCTTCAAGCTTCACAAGCCTTGAGCAGATGAGTTTCCATTTTTGTTGACTTGGGATCAAATTTTCTGCTCGGAAGTGGTTCTCATCTGGCTTCGATGATGTACAAGTTCTTAAGGGGTTACAAGCCGGTCGTGACAAGCCAGGTAAACAAAGAGGTGAAATGAGGAAATTGAATGATTATTGAGGCGCACAGTCTTGCAAATTAGTTGTTTAAGCTCTCTCTCCCCATAAATTCGACACAGTATATGTAATTTTTATTTACTTTTCAGGTTTGTAACTGTTTGAAATACTTTTCTATTGTTACCCGGTGAGTGTCCATATATTGGAGCTGTATTTTCCTGTGGAGCAGCCATTTAGAACTGTTTCCAAATGTAATCCTGCATGAAGTCGGTGTTAGTGTTTACATAGTGCTGACAAAGAGGAAAATAAATTTTCGTTTCAAGTTGATCACTTTACTGAAATTATCTTTTAAAAAAGGTGGTGATAATGTTTTGCATAGCTATTTTAGTACTTTTTGAGATCCAAACCATTTTTGTGATGGGATCGAGCAAGGCTTGTTACATAGTAGATAGTCTTCTATTCCAATAAATGCTTCTTGTATGTAGATTAATGATTAAAAAATTGGTCCTAACATTGGAAAGATAAAGGGTCAGGTTACTCACACTGATGAGCCCCACATGTTTAAAAAAAAAAAATATATATCTTCCCCTCTACAGTTAGGGGCTTGCCAGGCCTCTGGCATAAAACCACCCCCTGTACTTGTAGCAGCGCAGTGCTTGGAATGAGAAATAACTCAAAATCAGCTTGAAAATCGAATATTACTGTTCCTCGAATAACCACGCCGCTCAAGCGTCAAGCNCCCCCCCCCCCCCCCCCCCCCCTCCCCCCGGGCGTGTATCACTTCTCCTAGGATAATGCCCAGTTCAGTGGATTCAGGGCTCATTCGGCATGCCTTTGGAAAAATTAAAAAATTGTTTTTGAGATTTAAAAGCTATTTTTAAACTTGTCGCATAATTCATTGGATTTTTTTACAAAAAAACGAAGGTAGAAATGTCAAATGAACTCTTAACTCTTCCTAGTATCAATGCTAATCGAATTGGAATACTTCAAATAGTCAATACCTCACTTTTTTGTCAATTGGGTTCTTGAAAAGGACACGTCTGAATTTGCATAGAGTTACCTTTCGGATTCGCGAAAGGGACACAGCTTCTCGAATTTGCATCAGTTACCTTTCAAGGCTATGGTTGGAAAGTATGCACAACTATTGAATTTGGTCTATGGACTCAGTTGTTGCACATAATTTAAAACAATGCTAATTATCATATGCAAAGGGTTCGATAAAGTATTGAACTTAGGGATGGCAAAAAAACCCGCCCCGCCCTGTCTCGGCGCTGCCCCGCCCCGACGGGTTGGTGGGGTGGGGTGGGGAAAGGGTGCCCCGCCCCGTAAAAAATAAAACAAATTAAAAATTAAGAAAAAAATTAATTAACAAGAAATTTTTGTAAAAAAAATAAATAGGATAGGAAATGGGGCAACATCGCGCCCTGAACTCGCCCCGCCCCATTGCCATCTCTAATTGAACTGTATATTCTCCTCTTTGTTAGAAAAATAGAACTTGGAAAATTGATAAACCCAATACTTGTCAAATGGGATATCTGTGTGAACCAATTAGTTATTCGGTTATTTATTTATTTATTTTTGCATGTTTGTCATGTAATTGGATCGATTCTTGAGTTTATCGATTAATTAAAAATTAAGAAAAAAAATTAATTAACAAGAAATTTTTGTAAAAAAAATAAATTAAAAAAATTAAATGGGATAGGAAATGGGGCAACATCGTGCCCTGAACTCGCCCCGCCCCATCTAAGATGGGGCGGGGTGGGAGAATGGCATGGCGGGGGGGGCGAGGGTGCCCCGCCCCGTTGCCATCTCTAATTGAACTGTATATTCTCCTCTTTGTTAGAAAAATAGAACTTGGAAAATTGATAAACCCAATACTTGTCAAATGGGATATCTGTGTGAACCAATTAGTTATTCGGTTATTTATTTTTTTATTTTTGTGTGTTTGTCATGTAATTGAATCGATTCTTGAGTTTATCGATTAAATTGATTATTTTAATTCGATTCTTATAATGGATTGATGTAGACACATCACTCACGTTTGTACGAACTGATCACTTCGTTCGGTAGATTCCAGAAACAAGAATTTTAGAAAATAGAAATGGTTCTACTTCAAAGTGTAATCGATCATCACTTGTCTAGTACTCGGATTTCTTGATGTATTATTGATTAGGAAGAAAGTGATCTTACAAAACGTCACCTGATAAGACAAATTTCAAAATAATAGCTAATGCTATTAGTCATAATCAATGGACAATATTGGGTCCATTTGTCAAATCAATGACCCAAATTCAATCACACATTTTCAACTTGCCCATCAAAAAATTAACCTGCTCCATTTAAAAAGGAGATCAAAGACAAGTGGACACTTTCATAAGTAGCATCCCTTTCGAGACCTTGTTTGTAATTTTCAATTTTGCCTAATCTTCATTTAGCTCGTGTTTGACACATATTCTTTCAGAATTTATTTTTAACCACATACTTCACATCGTATCACTATTTAAAATATATTCTTTCCTCAATAATATCCATCAAACACGCCCTTAATTTCACAATTTATAGAATAGATATTATTAAAGTCTTGTACATTTAATTAATTTTATTTTTCACGAAAAATATCATTTGTCCACCCAAATTCTTACTTTTGAATTATATAATTGACAATTTTTTCATGAAAAACATTTTCCAAAAGTTAATTACCTGATCATATTTTCCTCAAAAATAAAGGAAAACATTTTCTTTGAGGAGTAGATTTTTATTTTTCATGCAATTCTCTCCCCCTCTCATCTACTCCCATCTCTCCCATCTATATGCTAATAAAAAATGGACAAGTTTAACCTTTTTAAAGTTGAAAATCAAACTAATCAAATATATTTAATTAATAATTTTCATTTGCCTATAACTTATTTGACTTCGTACTTGCAATAAAACACTAAATTCAATTGATAATAACTGGAATTGGTTTCGTCTAGTTCGAAATTTATGTTCTTGACCCGAGATGGAAAGTATTAATCATTAAAGGGGAAATTAAGCCCACACCTATTTTTATTTAAAATTATTAAATAAAGAATTTCTCAAATCATGTGTAGTCAAAAAGTATTTTTTTAAATTGGTATCATAATCGAACATTTCCTCTCTCCACACACTTTCTCTATTGATCTAATCCTTCCTCCCTTCCCCAATCTCACCACCACCAGGACAATGAACCACCACACTCGCTACCATCACCATCATCTCACCACCAAATCTGCAAAAATATTAAGCCCAAACCACCACAAAAACCGACATCGCCATCAAAACCAATCTATAACTCCACCATCGAATTTGTACCATCACCCGAGTTTGGGATTGCTCACACTCCGATTGAAATTTTTTTCCTCCCTCTATCGATATCTAGATTTGAAACCTTCGGATCTATAAGGTATTAATAGGGTTGGGGTCATGGAGACTATAGTGTGAGGTAATAATGGTGGTGGTGGTGATCGTGATGATGATGGTGGTGAGATGGAGTTTAAGTGTTGAATTTTTATGGTGGTGACTTCGAAAATATTTTTTTTCTTCCTTTTGGTGGTTTGTGGCTGGTGATGATCGATTGTATGATGGTTTGTGGTGGCGATAGCGATAGCGATGACAATTGTGACCCTGAAAAACGTGATGCTAACGTGGACAACAGATGTTGGGTCCACTCACGTCAACTCAAGCAAATTCCTGCGTGTTTTGACCAAAGTACCAGAAGGAAGTGAGGAAAACGTTAATGCGGGAGATGCTTCACGACTTGAGATACAAGTGTTCGAGCACCGACGGGTGAAACAAAGATGATTGCTCTAACAACAATTACCAATCAAATGCCCATCATTATCCGTAAAAGATCAAGTTAATAAATATGGAACAAATAAGATGATATATGTGGAATTTTTTTCTCTTAAACGTATGTGTTAGAAAAAATGCAACAATGTCGTTTTGTATTTCTTTTTAGATTTTTCTAGATCCCCCTTTTCATTTACAAAGACTTCATATTTATAATGTTTGGCTGACGTGGTGTCGTTGGATCAAAACCACGTGACATTATCTCCTTGACAAGGCTTCACATCACTGTCGTCATACAATAAATACATTGACAACGGGTCAGCCACCCTATACATTAGACGACACACTTAAACATTTTTTGCCACAAACGTTATATCAATCATTCCTAAAAATTGTCTACAAATCTTGTAAGAGGCAGCTTCAGCTTCAAGAGCTTCGGATGAACTAAGGCATCAGTTGGAGGAAGCTTTGTATCGGTCTTCTATGTGAAGATTTCGTCTTCTTCTTGACATCTGTAGGTACCACTTCAGCTTAATAGGAAGCACTTCAAATTTATGTGCTTCTGCCATTTAGACAGTGCTTCGGAACAATAGTTTCAGCCATTCATTTAATCTCTTTACATTTGACCAATTGACTCTTTGTTGGCTTTTCTTTCCACGTAGATTGCTACATGGCATTTTGGCTGGAGCCTCGATGGCAAGGCATAACAACAATGATGGTGGTGGTGGTTGTGGTGGTATATATTAATAAGTTCAATCGTGTTGGAGAATATGTGGTTAAAAAATAAGAATTTTTTTTTATTTACGTGTAATATTATTTTGTGGGAGATTGTGTGGTTGAATAGGACTTTTGAAAAAAAAAAATGACTTTTTGAAAAAATAAGGGCCAAACATAGGCTAAGTAAAATTCTTTTGTTGATAGGTGATGGGGGCGATAATGCTGATGGCTCTGATTGTTGGTAATGCATGAGGTGGTGTTGGTGCATAAGTTAACAAGTTACAATGCAAGAAAATTATACACATCGTAACAATAATGTTAGAGATGGCAATGGGACGGATTCAGGACGGGACACATGAGGTGTTGTTGGTGCATAGATTAACAAGTTACAATGTAAGAAAATTATACACATCGTAACAACAATGTTAGAGATGGCAACGGGATGAGTTCGCCCTGCCCCGCGTCCCACCCCACCTTAGACGGGGCGGTTTCCCACCCTGTTTCCTGCCCCGTTTATTTTTTTTTCAGCTAATTAATTTTTATTTTTATTTTTGTAATTTGTAATTAATTTCTTTTTTTATATTCTTCACGGGACGGGTATTTTTGTTATCACTAAACAATGTATGCAATATTCTTTTGTTTTGTTAAAGGGAAGTCCCGAAGGCGACCCCCCCCCCGCCCCGCCCCACCTGTGTCGGAGGTCCCTCGGCCAGACGGGTTGTAAATCGAGGGATATGCACGAGTGACAGGGACTTGAGGGAGAGAGTCAATAGGACACGAACCTAGCCTAGCGGAGCCCCGTCCACCCAAAGGGGCGGAGGCCCGACCACTGAGTCAGGATTCGAACCTTCGATGCTGGAGGATTTCTCCCCTGTCACCTCAGGCGTTACCAATTCGCCTATGCCCTTAGGGGCACTAGGAAACTTATTCTTACTTAGACGGATGATGGATGATGGTAAATGAATTAAAATCCAGATTGAAGTCAACTACATTTCTTTGTCTTACACCTTAATAAAAAATACAATTTTTTTTAATTAAATTTCAAAGCAAGGCCCTGTTTGGTACACATTATTTTTTTCATTCTCATTCTTCTACTCATTTTCAACCACACATTCTTCAATAAAATAATATCTTACATCACATCAATAACTTTTTCTTCATTTTCAACCACACATTATCCATCAATCTACTATTCCAGAATATGTTTTTTCAAAATAATTTGGATCAAACACCCCCTTAGTTTGACACCCTTCCTTTTCACCAAAATC
>CAIGRQ010263620.1:0-25591 GCA_903798375.1 Fraxinus sp. D2006-0159 | reverse complement strand
GGGTAAAATTGGAATTCAAAAGTTTCTCCCAAATCCGCACTTTTAGAGCCCGTTTGGTAGATATTAAAATTGGATTAAAATTGAAAAATTAGTCGTTATTGTTGACTTTTATTAGACGAGTGAAACTCAATAACGACTATATTTTCAATTTTAATTGGATTTTAATCGGTACCAAACGGGTTCTTAATATATTGTAGATGTACATAGATAGATTGATGAACATTTTTTAAGTGATGACTTCTGTGAATTTTGTAAATTTCTTTAGAAATTAGTGAGAGTCGTTTATAATAGACTTATATAGACTTTAATTTAAAACTATTATAAATTTTTTTAAAATTCAAAAGACTTTTGAAAACTTTTATTTAACATAGAATTCATATAGATCTAGTGCAATTGTGTGAAATTATTACATACGATGTGACAGTGATTTTCACAATTTCCCATCTCATTACCCTTCCCCTTCTTCACTTCATATACTAAAAAATAATAAAAATTTAAGACATTAAATTAAATAAATAATAATAATTATACATATAAGAAATAAATTTCATATTCAATATTATTATAAATAAAAAATAAAAATAGATATTTTCATAAAAAATGAATGAAAAAAAAAGGTATAAGTTTTTTCATAAAAAATATAAATAAACAATAAGAGAGACAAAAAGAAAAATAGAAACTAATATAATTAATAAAAAAAAATTAATCATAACTCTAATATTCATAGAATGTAAAAGAAAAGAGAAATATTGAAAAAAAAATTAATTTTTAATTTTTATTTTTTATTTTTGGTGAAATCTCCCAAAATCTTGTAATTAATGAGAGACAAAAGTTGAAATTTTATTTTAGTACTTTCTGTTCAAAAGTTAGTATCATGGAGAGTTTTATAAAAGTCTCTAAGAGTCATTAAAATTTGAATACTCCAAGACTTATGGATACTTCTAAAAAGTTTTAATTGAATACACCATGACTTTTAAGATTTTTTTTAAAGTTTCAATTGAATACACCTCCTTAAATATAACAATCATCAATGATGTCTGAAAATGAGTTGAATTAAATACAAAATTCAAATGTTTTATTGAGAGAACGCGTAGTTAGAAATGATTTTTTTTTTTAAAAAAAGATTAATTTTGAAATAACGAGAATCAAACAGGAGCGTAGATGTTTCAATTTCTTTGTACAAATTGTATAAGAAAAATTTCCTTGTTTAACAAAAGTAAGGACAGCAAGCTTTTGTGGAGGGATATTCAATTGTGTAGTGCTTTAATAAGACTCCCGAGATAGTTTATTTTGGTCATCGATTTGAGAGTGTATTTTTTTAGTTTGTTGTTTGAAAAGATTTTGCGTTTTATGCAACCTTTCAAGTTCTTATAAAATAATGCAATTCAACCATGTTAAGATCACATGGAAATTATTTAAGTTTAGCAAATATTTATGAAGAAAAAACTATTAAAAGAAGAAGAAATTAATAGATGGCTATAGTTGAATGGATTATTCTACCTCATTAAGGATTACATCAAGATTGCCATCCTGTCATTGGTAGGGAGAAATTGTTCTTTTTCCTCGAACCAATGAGATAGTGCCACATGTAAATTATGTAATTTTTGATGTAATTCTAGCAAAGTCAACCTGACTACCTTGACCCAATGTAGTAGTGTTTTGTTGTTATTGTGCGAGTCTTTTGATTAATCCCCGTTTGACTCCTATTATTTCAAAAATTTATTATTCTCTTATTAATGACACAGCTTTTCATAAAATAATATTACACGAAAATCTGTTTTTTTAGCCCCCGTTTGATTCCTATTAAAAATCTCATTCTCATTCTTCTACTCATTTTCAACCACATCTTATTCAATAAAATAATATTTTCCATCACATTAATAACTTTTCCTTCTTTTTCAACCACACATTCTCTATCAATCTACTATTCCAAAATTCATTCTTCCAAAATAATATCTATCAAACACATTCTTAAAAAAAAAAATTATTTCAAAAATTATATTTGATGCACATTATTGAGAAAAAATGCATTTTATGATGTGGTGTGATGAAAAATATATGGTTGAAATTTTTTTAAATTTACATGTAATATTATTTTATTGATGAATGTGTTGTTGAATTGAAAGAATGAATTTTGAGTAAAATATGGATCAAACAGAGCATCCAATGTCGAAAGCGGACTTGGAAAAGCCAGACGTAGAAATAAATCAAGTGCAAACGAGACCAGCTGATCATATCCAATCACCAGAAGCGTACGAAAAATCTCTCAATTCTTTAATCTGAAAAGAAAATTCCAATCTGTCGTCCCCAATGGCCTTTCGTAGTAGCATAACAGGCGGCAGCAGTAGCTTCACCTCTCTATCGAACTTTTCATCCAAGTCTAATTTTTTGCCACTATTTTCTTTAGCTTTAGGAGCACTGAACAGGCCAAGAAACAAAATTTCTCTCTCAGTTTCTGCTATGGGCTCTTCAGCTTCTTCTCAAAAACCAGACACCACTCAAGGTCTCTTCTATCTTTTTGAATTTTATTTCCTGGAAATTTTGTTTTTTCTTCTGTAATTTTTAGTGGCAAAATTGTGGATGATGTGGGTCTGTACCAGAAAGAATTGAAGTTTGAAGATTTTATAGAAATCAATCTTTTGAAGAAAATTTATGGATTAGGGTTTGTGCGGGTTAAAATGTGTGGTTGGAAAAGAGTTTGGAGAAAAATGAGTTTTTATAGAAGGAGGCCCAAACAGCGGCTATCTATCTTCGGTCCATAGGTTTAATATGTTTTAGTATTTGGATATGTTGTAATTATCATTATTTATTAGGGACATCGATATTGCCATTTCTTGACTAGCTTATTAATTTGAAGATACTGTAATCCTATAAATTTCGTTTTAAATGAGATATCGTAATAATATTCACAGCATAAGCAACCAACTTCACTAAAATTGTTAGTCAAATTCTTTTATGGCTTATGTTCTTCTACATCGAATGATGTTGGGACTTTTAAAAGAGTCTTAATTGTAATTACTTCATACAATGATTATATACTTGATCAACTTCTTAGTGGTTTATGATCTTCCACATTTCATGATGTTAGGGATTTTAAAAGAGAGGGAAAATTAATCACACTTGCATGCCCATATTTACTATCCTCGTTCTATGCTTAATGAACTCTTATGACTTCATTTAATTTTCTTAGCATTTGAGTCTCAAACTTCAATTACAAGTGCTAGATACAGATTTTGTTCACGTTCGCCCTTAATTGGCCATAAATCTCACATGCGAAACATTGTCAAGAGCATAATGCCCTTGTTTGAACTCCAATATTTGAAAACAATTGATTTTGGAATAGTGTTTTTTGAAAAAAAATGTATGGTTAAAAAGTAAGGAGAATTTTTGGGTTTATGTTTTATCGAGAGAACGTGTGATTGATTGATAAGAGGATAATGAAAAATGAATTAAAATTTAATGAGGGCCAAACATGGGCAATATGTAATCCAGAAAAGTAAAGAAACGCTGGAAAGGAAGAAGAAAAATATACCCAGCCTCCTCTGCCCCATAGTCCAAATGCTAAAAAAATTACCAAATGCTAAGAAATATTGAGGGGACTCAAGTGCTATAGAATGAGGGGCCGATATATGAAAATTTCATAAATTTATATTGCAATGCTAAATTTATCCTGCATGAAGTGTTTATTCTCATTTCAATGTAATTCCAACTAAGTTTACAGAGACGGACAACATAAATTACAATTCTATAAGTGATGAAGAATGGAGGAAGCGGCTTACTGATGAACAATTTTACATTGCTCGGAAAAAGGGTACTGAGAGGGCTTTCACTGGGTAATCTCATTTTAAATGCTGTTTAGTCCTACTTTTCTGAATTTCCACTGGGTTCGATCTCCTTATACTTGTGTGGTCCATTAATTATATTTTGTTTTAGAACTCTCATGGGTGTCTACATATCGGTCACTGATAAATCACTTGTATCATGTTGGATCTGTCCATATCTTGGATATTTTCACTGTTATGCATTTTTATATAGTGAAATTATTAAATGCCATTGCTCCCTGTACTAGTTGGGGAGAATGCACGAAGAAGAGACTGCTGGGGGTGGCAGGCAATGTTATGCCTTTTTCCTTTTATATGTTATTTGTTTATCCCGTTTTGGGTCGAGCAATGGGGGTGGAAAGATAGATCTCATAAGCTCACATATCCTGTGTTTAATAGAGGATGTAGTGAATACAAAGAAATGAACCTTTGTAGTTTCATTCCCTAGTAAAAGGAAGATAAGAAGCTTTATTTTTGCCAAGCACCTTTCTAGAAATTCTTGCAGTAAGTACCAGAATGTACGTTCACAGTTGATGGTAGCAACTCGAATAAAACAATGGTAGTGAGTCAGTGACTTGCTGGAGCAGCGGGGACAATCCACCTCTCTTTAGCCATTTCATTGTGAAATCATAGGGCATACATCAAATAACGTGAAAATAAGTTTAGTTTAACAAGGGCAATCATTGTTTATGCTTATACATTTTGAAATCTGAATTTCTTTCCTATCAATTTTTTTTTTGACCCATGCTCAATACCGTGTACAGAGAATATTGTAACACCAAAACCCCTGGAACTTACCACTGCATCTGCTGCGACACTCCTTTATTTGAGTAAGTGCCCTGTACTTAAAAACTTTTTTTTTTCCCCGGTATGAAGACATTTTTTTTTTAAATTGTTGAAAACTGATAAGCCAGTGTGCATTTTCCAGATCAACTACCAAATTTGATAGTGGAACTGGGTGGCCTTCTTATTACCAGCCAATAGGAAACAATGTGAAATCGAAACTAGACCTTTCTATCATAATTATGCCTCGTCAAGAAGTTCTATGCTCAGTTTGCGATGCTCATCTTGGTCATGTATTTGATGATGGCCCCCCGCCTACAGGCAAGCGCTATTGTATCAACAGGTGTGCATTGAATCCTCATCTCGACTCCCTGAATTTCTTATTGCCTATTGATGTTTACTATTTTCATACTTGCAGTGCTTCCCTGAAGTTGAAACCAAAGTAGGGTGCGTCCACACCATAGCAAATGAGAAGGATATGATTATATGATGCATGTAGAAAAAAATATACGTATTGTATTTGCATATCGAATAAGGGTATAAATAAATCGATGGAAATACTTTTACGTACTGTTCAGAGATATTATCTCTAAATTCCAAGTTGAAGTTCCAACCGATTGTACATTCGTTTTATTAATATCCATCGCGTTATTTTGTTTCATCGAGTCAAATTATTATTTTCCCTTCATTTTAATCTTTCTAATTATTGTGTGGAATTCCTTTGTTTTGTCTTTCAATCAATGTTCGTCTTGGCCATGCAAGAGTCGTGCTTTAGTTTGTGAAAACTAGGTTTTAAACCACCATCTAGGTTTGTTAAGAAATTTGATATAAAATATACTCTCGTGTTTCTGACTTTTGTCGAGAGGACATGGGAAAAAAAAATAAAAATAAATGCAGTAATGGCTCTAATATTTTTTTAAGGAATATAAATTTAATAATTTCAGAAGGGAAATTTTTTTTTTTTGTTTGAAAATTACTTTTTAAAAGTTGAATAAGAAATGAGATTTTGTAAGTATATTCGTTTTGGATATCCGGGCAAACTATTGCCATATCTTTCTCATGGCTAGCAATCACTTCAAGTTGTAGCTTCGTAGGAAATATTAGAATTCTGTAGTGAAATATTCTCCAAGAAATATAAATTTTCTTTTGAATATTATTTGCATTTCTTTTAAAATTTATTTCTTCAAAAAATAATCCACCCACGTGTTTGAATGGACAAGCCATGTCATTGCCAAGAGGAAGAATGAGGTTGAGGCAAGTTGGAGTAGGGAAAGTGTGATTGGGATATAATGTCTTTTAATTTCTTTAATTTATAATAATGCTAGAAAATTAGGTCATCAAAGATTTTTTTTATTCTTACTTAAATACCGATAATTTGAATTGAAATCGGAGACGATTTTATTAAAAAGATTCAAATGTTGTAGCTTTTATAGAACGAAAAATTCTGAAGTTCTCAATCTTACTATCTTAGTGTAATGGAGCTCTTCAATTTACATATTGGACATCTCAGTCTTCTAAATTTCTGTTTATAGCATTTGGGTCCCCATTTCTTTTGACATTTAAATAAAGAATATAGAAAAGAGTAAAGGAAAAGGAAAATTAAGAAGAGGTCAAACACGAGGGCAGATCCAGAGACGACATGTCACTTGACTTAAAATAGAACTTCTGAAACCAAGCAATAACTCAAGAATACTTACAGTATCCCCATCTTGTGAGGGGGGCGTGTACACTGGAGTGTCAATCCCTGTGTTTTATATTCATTTTTGAATCATTAAAGACACGTTCTCTTTACTGTTTTCAGTTTCATTTTTCGAAAACATTGAAAATATGTTCACTTACCTATTTTCAGAAATGAATTTCCAAAAACGAGTTTAAAATTTACAAAGAAAATGGAAAACATCAAAAAAGTCGTTTTGACTATTTTCAATTAAAATCAAACCAAAACTTATTTTATTTATTTATTTTTGATAACAATTTTTCAAAATAACAAAAATAACGCGTTTTTAACAATATCAAAATGGACACTCAAAACGCAAAATTCAAAACTAAAAACTGAAACATGAAAAGATTTTCAGAATTCTAAAATTACCATATCATGACATTATTATCTCAACCATCAAAATATATTTTCTTAACAGAGGAGAACTAACATCTAAAATCTTTACAAGTAAGGAAAGTGTGTTAAGAGAGAGAAGCTATCAAGAAAATCCCACTTGCCTTGACATTTCTTGTTCTTGGTTTCGACTTCACCTTCGTCCTTGGGAGTTGGGTGTTTTCGGATTCAGCACATAACTCTTTCCAGATTGTTGGCAAAGTTTTAAGGTTTCTTGGAGCTTTGAAATTCGGCCAGCAGTTAGTGGTTTTCGCTTGGTCTTTGCTTGCTTTCACTTTGTTTTTATTGGTCAGCAGCTTTTGGTTAGCACCTTGAAGATTCAAGTTTTTCTTCGAGGTGTTCTTTACCCATTTTAGTAGTATATTCATACATCGTATCTCCTTGTCTCTCTTTTGTTTTGACCTATTTTGAATTCAGTCAACTCCGCCGAGCTTTTCCCAGCCTACTTTTCAGCTTTTGACTGACTTCTTACCCGGTTTGGATATAATTCAAACCACCACTTTTGTACCCCTTATTTTACAACCATGCTACATGTGAAGATTATTTACAACTCATAAATTCATCAAGGCAAACGTGTGAGCTCATATCATTCATGCTGATGTTGAGAGCTGCTATTGTGCACACTTGGGACCACAATTATTGTTGTAACAGATTTTGATTCTTCACTGCTATTGTTTTCTTGCTCACTACTCAATTCATTGTATATATATATATATATTGCCTTACCTGTACTCTAGAAAACTCTCTCTTCATTTTAATGAAAGTTATTCTTCCATTTCACATTATTAAAAGTTCTTGGTTCCCTCAATCCTCTATTAAATTAAACTTGGTAGCCATCTATGGCTAATACCGGATCAAATGACAATGCACAATCAACTCAACCTACCTCCAGTACACTGATGCCTTCATTGTTGGAAGGAAATTAGATGACATCAGTTGGAATCACTCTCACTCAAGTTCCACCGGTCAAGCTGGATAGGAACAATTACCTGTTGTGGAAGAATATGATTATGCCCATTATCAGATGACATAATCTCGAAGGTTTCATTGATGGAACTAAAGGTTGTCCAGCAGAATTCCTTGCAACCCACACAACTGGCTCTACTGGAATCACAGTGGAAATGGTACCTAATGCTGAATATGGTAGGTGGATGTCAACTGACCAATTATTGATGGGTTGGCTGTACTCATCAACGACACCATAGATTGCCATGAGAGTAATGGGATCATCAGGCAATCTTTGGAAAGCTGTTCAAGAGAGTTTTGGAGTTATGAACAAGTCAAGGATCATCTTCCTAACTAGTGAACTTCAGAGGGCAAGGAAATGATCGATGACTATTGATCAATATCTCAATACAATTAAGCAGCTAGCAGACAATCTTGAAATTGCTGGGAAAGTCATTCCTCATAATGATCTTGTCACTCAAGTACTAGCTGGTTTAGATGAAGAATACACTCCTATTGTTGTTCAAATTAACAGCAGAGAGTCAATCTCCTGGCATGAACTGCAGTCAATACTTATGACTTATGAAAGTAGAATTGAACATCTAAGTGTTGTGAAAAATAGGTTGGCCTTAGTTAACTTAAGCCAAACTTCAATAAACTTAACTCATAGATCAAACACTAACAGAGGAGGAATGTTTAGCTATGGTGGAAGAAGCGACTACTATAGGGGAGGCAGACAGATTACAAGCAAAGGGCCATGTTAAATTTGTGGAATGAGCAACCATTCAGCAGCTAAATGTTTCAACCAGTATAATGAGAGGTACATGGGTACTAAACCTGATAACAACTATCAAAACTACCCATCAGAACCAGCTGCTCTTATAGCCTCATCAAACACCATTACAGATCCAACTTGGTTTGCAGATTCAGGTGCCAGCAACCATGTTACTGCTGAAAGAGGAAACTTGGTTAAAGCACATGAGTATGGTGGTAAGGAAAGACTTGTTGTTGGTAATGGAAATAAACTTCAAATTTCTCACGTTGGCACAAATCACTTGAACACACAAAATAACAAGTCCTTAGTCCTCAGTAATGTGTTATTAGTACCTTCAATCAAGAAAAACTTGTTAAGTGTTTCACAGTTAACTTCTGACAATGGTATTTTTATGGAATTTCATTCTAACTCTTGTGTTATCAAGGATCAACAGACCAAGGAAGTGCTGCTAGAAGGGGGGGCTTAAGGACGGCTTATATCAACTTGAACTCCCAGATCAAGTTAAGAGATCATCCTATCAAGAGTCAGTTAACTCAAATAAATCAAAATCCTTAGTTTGTGTTGTTGAGCCAAAAAATACCACGGAGTATGAGTCCAAATTAAAATTGTGGCACATGAGGCTTTGACATCCTACATGTCTAGTGATGTCACAAATGCTTAAAGTCTGTAATGAAAAACTTAATGATAATGAAGTTAGTCAATTTTGTGATGTCTGTTAACTCGGTAAATCTCATTCCCCAGCACCTCTTGACCTCATTAGGTCCGCGGTCCACTCCTTTATTGCCTTCGTTTCTATTGACGCATAAAATGTGGCCAATTAAATGGCCCAAGAAGTGAAGCCCCAAATAGGAGATTCAAAGGATGACCTTAAGAAAAACTATGTGAAAGGCCCAAGATAGAGTTACACGATGGAAACTCATCATCGCCCAAATTTACAAGATGCTCAAGCTCTGGAGGAGTACAACATTTTATTTAATACTCAGGGCGACGGCGTTATTGTCGGCCAAGCTTACGGAATACCCAGAATTCGGACACATTGCTATTTCAAGCGACGGTTATCAAAGCAGTTAAAAGGCTATCTCGCTATGCCCCATTATTCAGGAAGCCCCGGTTAATAGCAGTTCAATGGTGGAGGTAACGATGACAGTTAGAAACAGAAGTTCCATGACAAGTCAGCCATGATGAAGAACGTGGGTAGTTACATGACGACAACAATTTTAGACGGTTCTACAACAACTGTTCAAGGAGTATAAAAAAGAAGAGGAAATATAGAAGAAGACTCGGAAATCAAACACTCTCAAATAGAGAATATGTAATTTTCATTATCTTTACTTTCATCGCATCTTACTTTCCTTATTCTGTGTGCTTACGCCCTTTAGAGGCATTTCGTTTCTCACTCGTTGTACATCTTCATAAATAAAAGCACAATTTTTTGGGACTTTGTCTCAAAAAGTTTGTTCCTTACACAATCGTCTGAACATTCTCTTAATTATTAGCGATGACCAACCACGCGAAACAGTTTCAAAGTACGGAGCCTCAAACCTTCTCGATAACATCATTTAAAATTGACTCGTTCATTTCCTAATCATTTATTTCACTGGTGTGTGTACAAAACTATGTGGTATTTTCTGATCCACTCAATTTTCTGTTATTTATGCACAAAATAAATTCCACGCGTAACTAAAATTTTCTTAGAAGAGAATAGCTTCTCAGTTATTTCATTCATTCTCATTTAAAGATTTTAACTTTATATCTTGGAATGAGTTTTCACTTGGTGGGTGTGTGGGAATTCCGAAATTGAGGTGGGTTCTAGATTTAGAGTGGTAAATCTTAGTGATTTTGCTGTTTGGGTGAATTCAATTTAAAATGACGGCAGTGGCATGCCATAATCTTGAGTTTGGAAGAACAAGGTTCGATTATTTGGGTTGTGGGTGCTCTTCGAATGCCTCTTTTGATCGATTTCCTGTAAGGAATTATGCCAAGGGAGCAGTCAGAAATGTCAATAGAAGCTATGAAGCTCGAAAATTGTTGTGTTTCCAGCCTGAAATTGGTCCTCCTCGTATGTTTTCAACAAAGACGCCTGAAGCTTTGCTCCCAGGTTCTGCTTTTTTGATCCCTGATCCAATTTTATTTATTGGTTTGATAGATGAATTAGTTTTTGAAGTTTTATTCTTGAGATTGCGATTTTTATTTCGTTTTTGGTGTAATTTTAGGGGTAACAGATACTCCACCAGTGCTAGATTTGAAAAAAGAGTCAAGAAGCCCGGCTTCCCTGACAAATTTGTTTGAAGGAGTTGCAGAGGACCTTCTAACACTGAACAAAAATCTACAGTCAGTATGTTTCTTGTCAAGATTCAAATTTTGTTTATATACTTTCAAAAACTTGTTCTATACTTTTGCATCCAATAGCAAAGTTTTGATGTGTATATTTATTTCATAACAAGGTGGTGTGTAACTGATGTATTGATAGAAATCTTTTACGTGTAAACTTGAATGATGAAAGAAGGTTATATCTTTGTAATTGTCCCATCTAAATTTTCCATTATTTTACACAAAATATAAAAAATTAACGTATGCTTATATGACATAATATTATTATTATTAAATAAACCAAAGAAAAATTTTCATTCAAAAATGTCATCACGCCTTTAGAGTACAGTTGACAGTTTAGAGGAACTAAGAAAGTAGCAACGAAGGAGGCAAGATGCTTATATTGTGGGTTACAATGTTCTTGTTACGAGGAATAAAACAACACAACCTTGTTAGAGGACCTTCTAACATTGAACAAAAATCTACAGTCAGTATGTTTCTTGTCAAGATTCAAATTTTGTTTATATACTTTGAAAAATTTGTTCTATACTTTTGCATCCAATAAATTCTAAAAAATTTTAGCTTATGAAGTGTTTTATGCTGCTTACTGTGAATGACTATCGAACATTTATAAATTTTCTTGTTGAGAAACTTGCCACGCCGTGATGGGGTTGTGTAGCAAGGGAAAGGACACTGTTTAAGGCAATCTTTGATTGCATAGAGTTGCACCTTGGTTTTGGAATTCATTAATTGAATCGTTAAGAGAATTTCTCTAACTCTGATCCAGAGGCCAATTTGATGATCGCAGTATAATAATTAAATTTGCTTGTGGTGTAAGAACAGCATGTCAAGATGAGCATACGACTCAAATTAGGATTTAGTTTGTGTGACAACTCATCTGACTGGTTAAGAGTAGGCTTGGGTTGGGTTGAGTAGAATTTGATGCCACTAGATATGCACTTGCCCTTTGAGGAAGCCATCAACCATAATTGGAGATGTGCTGCAGCACTCGCGCTGATGGTGTAGAATTAGATTCTTTGTACCAAACTAGGGCTCAGTGGCATGTGGTGTTGCTCGTATACATCAAGTGGGAAGAAATGTGGTGGGCTGAAAAATATTACAATTGGCAGCAAAACTGAAGATACCTGATTGCTTGTCATAACTTTCACAAGTCATGGTTCAGTCAACGCATCAAATGTTATGATGTCAAACTCTGTAATATGTGCAAAAGCACCTTTGATGGAGTCTGAATTATTGTGTTGCTTCATCCTTTTGATCTATCACTTGTAATTACGTTATTTGAATCTTTTTTGATGTATGTCAAGTACGCAAAATTCCAGTAATTCAGCTCATTCTGAAAAAATTATTTCAAGGTTTTATGGTAAACTTCGCATTCGATATCCAACTGATTATGCATTCCGACCCCATATCTGATAAGAATTTATTTCAGATTGTTGGCGCAGAAAATCCAGTATTGATGTCTGCTGCTGAGCAAATATTTGGGGCCGGTGGAAAGAGGATGAGACCAGCTTTAGTTTTTTTAGTATCAAGAGCCACAAAGGAAATTGTTGGCTTGAAGTGAGTTATCTGATTTCCTATTTTTAGTACTTCGTAATGAAAATTAAGCCACTTACCTATATAGAATGCTTAATTGTTCAGGGAACTGACGAAAGAACATAGACGGTTAGCTGAGATCATTGAAATGATCCACACTGCAAGCTTGATACATGATGATGTATTAGATGAAAGTCACGTGCGAAGAGGTTAATTAGCTTTTGAATATTTGTGCTGTTGATTCTTTTTTGGTAGGTGTATTTTTCTCCAATGAAGTAATCGAGAAGTTGTGTGTTCTATTAAAGAAGTTAGAGCATCTCTATTTTAAAAAAGTATATTTTACAAATTAGAGATCATCTATAAGTTTAGACAGTAATATTTTTTAAGTACTTCAACATGTTCTTTAATTTAACGCTTAATTTTACTACTTTCAAAAGTTACTGTTTTTTCCAATCTTTTATTTTCATTAGCTTGCCTCCAAATTATTATATTATTATTTTTTATTTAAAATTGAAATACTTTGAATGCATTTAATTATAAAGAGTGGGTTTGGTTTTCTAAATTTGGAGAGCCAAATTCACTCTCTAGAGTATAGTTTTAAGGGTTAACTCTTTAAAATAGAGAGTATCTTATGTTTAAAGAGTTTTGGAGATGCTTTAGCCTCTATCATTGGTATAAACACTCAAGTTTGGCTGTTGTTTTACTTATGAATTTGTGGACATAACTTCGATTAATATTCCAGAAATCAGTTCAATGAAAACATCAGCTGCTAAAACCTCATTTCACCTAAACCCCGAGGATTTCACCACGTGCTTGAGATATTTAAATAAATTAAGAAATACGCTCTTTGCTACTGTTTTCTTTTTCAATTTTTTTGGAGCTAGTTCTTTTCTCCGGTTAACCTTGCACAGTACTCTCTTTTTTCAGGAAAGGAAACTGTTCATCAGTTATATGGTACAAGAGTGGCAGTGCTGGCAGGTGATTTTTTGTTTGCACAATCATCATGGTACCTGGCCAATCTCGAAAATCTTGAAGTCATAAAGCTTATCAGCAAGGTATATCATACGATACGTTTGGCGTAAAAATATGATAACATCAGTTGCTTGATCCAGAGGGGGAAAAAAAAAAACCAAAATAATTGACTTCCAAACAAGCTTGTTAATTTCTTCACATTGCAGCAATACAATTATTTATGTGGATAATATTGTAGGTGATTAAAGATTTTGCTAGCGGTGAAATAAAGCAGGCATCTAGTTTGTTCGACTGCGACGTTCAACTGGAGGAATATATGATCAAGAGTTACTATAAAACAGCCTCCTTGATTGCTGCTAGCACCAAAGGAGCTGCAATTTTCAGTGGGGTCGACAGTTATGTTAGCGAGCAGATGTATCAGTATGGTAAAAACTTCGGTCTCTCCTTCCAAGTCGTTGATGACATTCTGGATTTCACTCAATCAGCGGAGCAACTGGGAAAGCCGGCCGGAAGTGACCTGGCAAAAGGAAATTTGACTGCGCCAGTGATATTTGCATTAGAGAAAGAGGCAAGATTGAGGGATATAATTGAATATGAATTTTGTGACACCGGTTCCCTAGAAGAGGCCATCGGTATTGTCAAAAGCTGTGGAGGAATCCAGAGGGCGCAAGAATTGGCAAGAGAGAGAGCTAATCTAGCAGTTCAGAATCTTCAATGCCTCCCTCCAAGTTCTTTTCGTTTTGCGCTGGAAGAACTGGTGAAGTATAACTTGGAAAGAATAAAATAAACGTTCAAGTCACGCAGACAGTTAGTCGAATCAATGTTCGACATGAAATCATTTGATGAGCCGACGGAAGAAGTCTAGTTGGTAAAGTTGAAGCTTCTGCCATTGCTGATGGAAGTGCAATCATAGAAAAGCAGCTCGTGGTTGTATATTTATAGGTAATGCTGAAAAATGTAACTGACAATAGTTTATTAATAGGATAAAGCTTTTTGTACAACGGCTGAAAGTTGGCGTAACCAGTCAAAAACATAGAACGAGGCTCAGTTAGTGTCAAATAAAATGCCAACCTTAATCTTGAACCTAAATAAAACTTTCGAACTTATTGCAAAGCTAAATTAATCTGATTCATAATCATTACCTAAAAATCAAATGAGGGTTGATTTCCAATTCTCAAAATAATTATCCACCTTTTATGTGAGGCCTTCAAAACAGTGCAGAAGAAAAGAATACTGGAAGAGGCTTCTGCCTCAGTAGCAGCTGCGCTCGCTAAAGCTGTGAAGAAGACATCTAGGTTTTCGTATTTTCTCAAAGATGTACTTTGTTTGCAATTAGGTTCGTTCAATTCCCAGGAATTTTTGACTTGTGCACAGAAAGTACCGTTTCTCGTTTCTTTGCTATTTTGGTGTACATAGTTATACTGAGTTCCTCCTTCGTAAAGAGTGATTGAAAGTCGAGTAATTAGTATATAGCGTCCCCACCTTGCACTATTATTGTGGAAAACACTCTCATCTTTCATTTTTCGACATTTTCACCCTTATTTCCACCTTTCATTGCCCAGAAAGTCATTTTCATCAATTTTCTTAATTAAAAATTATGAAATGACGAATATACCATTCTTTTTAAAAATAAAAAGAAAAAGAAAAACTTAATTGCAACCGAAGTCCCAAATATTTTAAAAAAGTGCAAATGAATCCTTAAATAAATTATTAAAATGGTAATTAGCACATAATGTACATATCTTTCACTATTATAGTGGAAAATGCCCACCTTTCTTTCTTTTCTTTCTTTTTTTTTTTTTTTTGACATTTTTATCCTTAATTGCACATTTAATTGCACAAACCATCATTCCTATTCATTTTCATCCAATTTGTCAATAAAGAGCCGTGGAATGATGAATTATTAAAATGCACAAATGAGTCCCCAAATATTTTTAAAAAGCGCAAATGAGTCCCCAAATAAATTATTAAAATGGTAATTAGCACATAATGTACATACTTTTCACTATTATAACGGAAAATGCCAACCTTTTTTTGGACATTTTTACCCTTAATTACCCATTTAATTGCACAAACCATCATTTCTATCCATTTTCATCAAATTTGTCAATAAAGAGCCGTGAAATGATGAATATACCCTCTTATTTTAAAAAAATATATTTTTTTAATTTCTACTTTTTAATAATTTATTTGAGACTCGTTTGCATTTTTTAAAAAATTTTGGGACTATGATTGCAATCAATTCTTTAGTTTTTTTTTATTTAAATAGGAGTGTATATTCATCATTTCATAGCTCTTTATTGAGAAATTAGATGAAAATTGATAGAAATGATAGTTTGCGCAATCATAGGTGTAATTAAGGGTGAAAATGTATATATAAAAAAAGGGTAGGGACATTTTTCGCAAAATCGCAATAATAGTGAAATGTAGAGACATTATGTGCTAATAACCCTTTAATATTTTATTTGAGACTTATTTGTACTTTTTAAAAATATTTGGGACTATGGTTGCAATTATTTTTTCTTTTTTCTTTTTATTTTATTTAAAGAGACGGGTGTATTCATCATTTCACAATTTTTAATTGAGAAAATAGGTGAAAATGACATTTTGCGCAATGAAATATGAAAATAAGGGAAAATGCCAAAAAATGAAAGGTAAAAACGTTTTGCACAATAGTAATGAAAGATGTGGACGTTATGTGCTAATTACCCATTGAAAGTCCATTATTGACTTTGGTTTTCAACATGAACAAGTTGGAAGATGCCAAAAGATTATCAAAGATTATTTTTAATATTGGAGAAAATTCATCGCCAAAAAATAGATTTTAGATTTTAAGTGACCTATTTTTAGGTTGTCCCCTTTTCTTATTACATTGATCTTTAAGTCAAATCAGAAAATTGGAGACGTGTGCATTGAAGCTGAATATATAGTTGAGTTATGCTATACAAACATGTTCAATGACGGGTTAAAAAATAAGGAAAATAAGCGTCGACACATGATTGGACAGTTTGAAAAATAATAAAAACAAACACCCAAACAGGTGTTACCATGCAACACCGTTATCCCACCTGTCAATAACCCTATCTGAAGAGCATAGAGTGTTTTGCTTTCTCATCCTACTACTACTATTTATTGTGCATGCATATGGTTTAATTCCAAGGTCAAAACTAGAGTCTTTTCATCGCAAATTTCAGTTACTTATTTCGTTCCCTCGAAACCTTTACCATAGTAGTTTCATTTTGTAACTGACTCGCTCTTTGCAACATAATTTTAATCGTCATTTAATAGTTTAGTATTACACTGACGAATAGTGTTGTCTATGACCATTGAATCCAAAAGTCAATACTATTAATTCAAAGAGTCTAAATCCACAAATGGATATAAGTTCATGAATGTTTTAAAGTGTCGTAACTGTTAAGGATGCAAATGCACGAAATGATGCAACTATTAGAGCTTTACTTATAAATGATTGAACTCCGACAATGATTAAAACAAGCCCACAAAAACACTATCCAAAAGTTCATATCTTTCATTTTTTGACGAATGTTGATATGGTGGACGTCCCGAGGAACCAAATTTCCAATCGAGAAGACATCGAAATGATGGATGTCCTTGAGCATGTGGTCGAGAATGACGAATTGGACTCGCGTATCATTGAGTTTGAATTCCGAGCAACGCTGGTGGAGGAACTAAAAAGCTTCTCGGTGGATCCTCGAGACCTCATTAAGGCATTGCAGGTGGGAAAAGACCTACCTTTGGAGACCAAAGAGAGGCTGAAGGAGTTTTTTTTGCGTAAAAATCCTAATGTCTTTGCATGAAGGCATGAGAACATGGTAGGAATTCACCCAAAGGTCAGTTGTCACTACCTGAAAATTGATCTTAATGTTGCCTCGCATAGACAAAAGAGAAGGGCCCTCAACCTGGAAAGATATGAGGCCCCTTATGGATGAAGTATAAAAGTTGATAAAGAATGACTTTATCAGGGAGGTCATTTATCCGAAGTGGGTCTCAAATCCAATTTTGGTAAAGGAACACAACGATAAATGGAAGGTGTATGCATAGACCTCTCCAACTTAACCATACTTGCCCAAATGATAGCTTTTCCCTTCCAAAGATAGACTAACCTGTAAATTCTACTGCTGGGCATGAACTATTAAGTTTTATGGATGCCTACTCAGGCTATAATCAAATTCTACTGCACTCAGCAGACAAGGAAAACGCCTCTCTCATCACGGACAACGGTCTTTATTGTTACAAAATGATGCCTTTTGGGCTAAAGAATGACGGTGTTACGTACTAGAGACTTGTTAACAAAATGTTCGCCAACCTCATTGGCAGAACCATAGAAGTTTATGTAGATGAAATGCTCGTGAAAGACTTAAAGGCAGATGACCATGTAAAGCACCTGGATGAAACTTCCCAAATCCTACAAAGATACAGAATGAGGTTAAACCCCCTTAAATGTGCATTCGGAGTTGCTTCTGTTAAATTCCTAGGGTAGATGGTTAATCAAAGGGGCATGAGCCCCCTCCCAAATGGGTCATGTAATACCACCTTTTGGACTCTCCCTTCCCAAGCACTCGTGGTTGGAAAAGTGTTTGGAAGACATGAGGTGGCATATTCTCGCCCAACGAGGTTTCCTTCCAAAGGAAATATGTCCCAACCAACTGGGTCCACCCATTTGGCAACAATTGGGCTGAGCCAACATATACGACCTCAACACCGCCCTAAAAAATGGGTGCAGAGGTAGACGCACGCCTACCCTACATATGAATTCACTCATGGCCACGCATTATGGCCTCGGATAGTAGGCACATTAGTGGGCTTCGGACACTAAGAATTCTACGTAGTCTAGGATTCTATATCTTTCCCTAATTTCAACTAACTTTGTGGAGGTTATGACAGAGGGGATTCTTGCAGCCCTCCAATGGTGCTTCATAATCTACAGGACCTTCACTCATCGCCCAATAACCTCCATCGACGCCCCAGGTGTAGCATGTTCGCCAACTCTTGCAATGGTGACCTTACCACTGCTAGCACTCGACCTAGAAGCCATTAAAATTTAAAAGAAAAGAAGACGGAAAGGAAGGGAATGCAAAAAGTGTAAGGAAATTACCTAAACGAAAGGAAAACCTAGGAGTGTGACGTTGTCGCAAAGAACAGGAATGATCGGAAAAGCTTTTGATTGCCGGGGAGATTTTAAAACTTGAAGAAGAGAATAAACTAATACAAACAATATGATTTTGGTTTTAAAGAAAGAAGAGGATGAAGCTCAGTTGTTGGATCTAGATTTACTTCATGTGAAGCGTTCGTTTTTAAATTCATCCGAGTTGTTGAACTCAAAACGGTTTTTGTTGTTAAAGCTTCATATTGATGTGTGTTTCTCACACACGAGCCTTGGCGCGTCGATCTAAATTTGCGATGGCTTGGCCATCATTGCGCACTTTAATATGTAACGGTTGTACGTGTATTGGAAGTCGAAATGCCTCAATTGTCTTTCCTTGGTAATATGCAAAAACATCAAATCATTGGTACAATTTTCAAAATCATGCTTTATGGACAATAAAACAAGAGTCTCAGAAGTTCAACAGTTCCCTGCTTCGGCTCCAAAAAGATGAAAATCCAGCTATCAACAACAGCCTCAGTAGTTTGACACTTCAATGCTTCGACTCCAAAAAGATGAAAGTTCAGCTATCAACAACAGTCTCAGCAATTCAGCACTCCAGCTGAAAAATAAGTAAAATTCGACGTTTAAGCATTACGATATCACAAGAATTAGGAGGTGAGCTTTAAAGAAATTCGGCTCTAGATACAAATACACGCATGACATGAATAGTCATACATGGACTTGGGGGACTATTGTTTTTTATGTATCGTCACTTAGGTTCCCACTTGGCTGAACCGACCCACCGAAGCACCCTCTGGCGAAGCCAAGTGGCGTCGACGTAGAGTTAAGTCTTCTAGAGTCCAGACAATCTGACTCGCCGAAGCTCATAGATATAAAAATATAAGCATGAGGCCCAATTGAAGTGGCTTTGCCGAAGTGGCGAGGCCCAACGAAGAGAAATTCGAGGCTCAATTACAGCTGATGACAATCCTTGTTTGAAGGTCTTAAAGTCATGAAATCCTTTTAGAATGATTGATTGGACTGTTGTAATGAGTAAAAAGGTCAATCTTGTCAGCATAGGACATGGGTTAATCACCTTCTTTTTTGGGTCATTTAATGCGCCCCAAGCTAGTAGAGTCAAAATTGATACCTAAGATGTAATGTTTCGGTAAAGGAGATGAAGCCACGTGTCATTTCATCTGAGGGTTGTTATTGCACATGTAATACTATAAATATCTCCTCAATTGCACAAATGAGGGGGTAATGAAAAATATTTGACAAAACACCATATATTTACTCTCTTTATGATTAACTTAGTGTTTTTAGTGATTGAAGTATAATTCCATTAGTGAGTTTGATTCTTGATTGATCGTTCATTATCGTATAAATTATCTCATATTTCTTGCCGGAGCTCGAACATCCCTTCCTCGTGTTACAAAACTTCTCCCACGTTCATATTCTATTTACTGTCGATAGACAATCATTCCAAGCGTGTTGGAATTAGTTTGAGAGATCGCGGGTGAGCTCGGTATCTGTTGTCTACATCAACCGTGCTGAAAACGAGGTCAGCACTGAGCTTAACTTTGTTGGCTATATATTGGTAGCTGGCTTTTTATAGAGGAAAATGGAGAGAGGATAAGTACAATAAATTCGTAAGTTTTATCCAAGCGGAGGCTTTGATACGTTTTCCGAATGATTATTCTCGAAGTTATGAGATTTTCCAGGCATTTCTGGAGGTGGGCGTAGTAGTGGGGTTACCTGTTTCTAGGCGTGCCACCTCTGCAATGAGCTTCCATACTTTCAATAGGTTCGAGAATGCACACGTTTGTGTTACACAATTACGTAAGTAAGACAATATAAATTACCTCGGTTTAACAAGGGTAAGCCAGATTTTGACGTTGAACAAGATTAAACACTACCATAAATTATTTACACACTTCTCATTCTCAAACGATGTAAAACCCGTTCAAGCAATAATATTTTGATTATCATTGAAAGTAAAATCAACTTGTATTGGACATGACAAAACATGGCTACTCATAAACTATCAGCCACCTTCAAAATCCTTTTCGGTACAACATATCAAATACAGTTCCTACGTAATAAACTAACATGCATGCATACACCTCTTAAACTCCTTCACACAAACACAAATTACAAAATGAAGAAACGGGTGCTTAAATGAAAAATTCATCTTTCAATAATTATTTTTTTGCTTATTTATTTAATTGTGATGTCTTATAGAATGTCCCGAAACATAAATGATAACGCTTCCATTTAGATTCCAGTTCATTTAAAGTCACTACCAGAAAATAACACAATATTCTCAAAGTCAATCTCATCTTAAAAGATGGTATAATGAAAACTACATCCAAAATCTAAAAGAGTGAATGCAATGCCAAATAAGAAACTAGCTTCTATTAAAACAGTATCCGTGGAAGGTGAAAATCCTTTGATCAATTAAATAAATAATATATATATATATATATATATATATTAAGATGAGCACATTTTGGGAGGGAAGGTACACAACAACTGTGCTACATTGCCAGAATTATTTGCCCACTTCCTTGATAGAATGCCCATGGCACTCAATCATTGGACTATATAAAAAACATTCGATTTTTGCATCCAATCATCTGTTGCCCACACTGCATTTGTCAAGTAGGTGAGCAAAAAATACTGTTAAAATGGCTTATTCCTGGACAGAGAAACACGCCCAGAGTCCAAAGTTATGACAACAAAAAAATAATTAGAACCTTGCTATACTTACAGACCTTTTTTTTACAGACACCTTACAAATACACATATAGGAGGGGTGGGAAAAAATTCAAACAATTTTTTAATCAGTGGGGTCGGCTCGGGACCCACCTCATTGTGAGGGTCGGTAACACATCTGTGNAAACAATTTTTTAATCAGTGGGGTCGGCTCGGGACCCACCTCATTGTGAGGGTCGGTAACACATCTGTGAACCGACCCTCTGTAAGAGCAGAATAATTCAAATAATTAATATAAGGCCAAAGCTCCCTCAATAGATTGCAAATATTAACATCCTCATTCTGTAACTGTAAATATCGACAGAATTTATCAAGAAATTATCCTCGACTGCATTTGTAATGGAAAAACTGCAATGCATCAGATTGATCGACTGAAAAAATGAGTGTAGTACAAAATTGATAATTTCTTCTTTGCTCTATCAACACCAACTGGGCCACCTCAAGGAAAAACTTTTGGCCAGTTTTAAACTGAACTCTTTGATCCCAATTTTCACTGGCCGATTAGCTACCACCACAGGAAATTACAACAGCAAAGGTCTGAGGTTTTGATGCTGCTACAATGCCCATCTCATCATCACCAATATAATTTAGCATTATCGTTCAACTCTATGTCATCATACACAGCACAGAATACCAGTCCCACCATCTGTCCAGAAACTGCAAAATTAATCTTTATGATAATGATTAAAAGTTATCCAAAATGATAAACTTATAGTGAGATCAATGGATTTGATACTTGTCAAAAACTCGCAGAAACATTTACTAATGTTGGAGCCTGTAGTAACATTTTAATTTATTTGGCTAATAAGTTTTGAATAATTTAAAACTTGAACATGAGAACTGCATATCATACCTGTTTGCTTAAGATCTGGACGATTGATGATCTCCGCTAAAAGATTTGAGACGCTCAATTAGGCTGGCCTTCAGTGACTCAGGAATTTTTGAAATAAACTTTGGCTTCGCTCTCGAAATCAACAGCCTCCTGCAGTCACACCATTTACATGAGTTGGAGTTTCCAATTCGGATGAAGTAGGGGAAAGAATAGAAAGATTTTCAGGAAAATCACTCTAGAGATGGCAAACAAATCCGTTATATCCGATATTCACGGGCCCTGCCCCATTCCCTGCCTAATCGGGTATGCGGGGCATGGACGGGAAGGGAGTAGTTGCCCCGAGACGAGGGCTGGCGGCTACGGAGAACATGGTCTCCATCCCATTACTCGCCCCGTTTAAAGTTCATTTCAAAATACAAATTTTTTATCCCACAAAAAGCAAAGAATCATCATCATTTCTAGAGGAAATATGAAATTTTCTATCATTTGAAAAAAAGTAATGATTTTCACCAACTAAAATAAAAAAAATAAAAGTAAATGGGACAGTAGACGGGATAGGGGACCTGCCTAGCCCCGCCTTGCCTTAACTGGGTATGGGGGCTGGGCTACTAGACAAAAATACCCGACATGACGGGGACGGGAATGGCTGCCCCCGCCCCCCTGACATTCCTACTTCACTCAATCATGAACTAGTGCGACCAAATTAATTTTGTCTAAGAATATAACTCCTTAGTAACAGTATAAAACTCCATCACCAATGGTAGCCGGGGGTGACAAACTACATCTCTTAATCATTGACAAGTGATATAAAAGGTAATTCAAACTGCAAAATATTGATGAACAAATCAACAATTATCTTCCTGCCCTTTTTCACTGTGATAAATGATTATTACCTTCACCATAATATTTGACACCAAAATGGTTGTGTTCCAAAAAGCTAAGCATGGAAAAAAATACAGGTACATCGTGAATTGAACATGAAAACACAACATCCTGGAGAAAAATACGAGCACGGTATCTTGGGAAAAAACACACGTAATGCGTCCTTTAAAATTTACGAAAAAGGGCATGTACCAGATTGGAAAGGGACCACGATGATGATTTGAATTTCAGGGATGAATTCAAGGAAGGAAAGGGGACGAATTGAATGAAAATAAGAAACATGCTAAGGCACCATTTTAATATAAAATATGAAACAAGCAAGAAAGTTAAAATGAAAATTTGGATGACTTCTGAAGTTGTTAAAGCATTAAAAAAGGAAAATGATAACTCCAAAAGTCAATGTGAAACTATACGAAAATTTTTAATTTTTAATTGATCAAATGTTCCAAGTGAATCTACATTTCTTACAAGTACGATGATTTTGACCATATGGCCTTCAAGTACAGCTTCTATACCCTTCTTGGATAAAGGAGGAACATTGTGATTGTGAGTGACTTTTTTACGTAATGAATGATGAGCAGAAGAGTTTTAAGAACTAAAATGAACAGTACATTAGTAACAAATGCAAAAATATTTACTTCCAATCCCATTTTTTTTAATTCACAATTCACTCTGGATTTTTATGGTAAATATTTGTGTGTAAATACAATAAATGAACCCCTCGATGATCTAATCAATGCAATAGCATGAACAACAATATCACTCAATTCAAGCATTAACTTGAAGGAAAAACGACAACTCTTCAAGCAATTGAAAATTATAAGAAACTTTTAAATTGATCAATCTTGTTCTAAGTGAAGCTAGGTTTCTTAAAAGTTACAATATTTTTTGACTTCATGGGCTTCTTGAATGGCGTTAGCATGATTTTGAACAAAAAATTCACGTAAATGATAAGTAGAAAAGGAGGAGGAACTAATAGTGTAGTAGCAATAAAGGCAAGAAACTTCACTTCCATAATTTAGTGGGTACTTCGCAAGAACTCAAGATCTAATTGCCTACAAATTAAACGAATATAAGTGATTTCTCTTTCATAGCTTAAACTTGTAAATGAGATGGATAATATGGTATCAGATCAGGGCAAAAAGATTTTGACATGAGATGGTTAACAACTTAATATTGATTTCTTAAGACTGGGATGATTTTGACTTCATGGGCTTCTAAGCTTTCTATTCCCTTCACAGATGAAGATGGAACATTTTGCCTTGACTATGGTTATTTTTATGTGAATGGAGTACAAACGAGGTAGAAACTAGAATGTAAATGCATTAGCTACTTCACAATAACTCGGTATTTAATCCCATATAGCTAATAAATCTTTAGTCTCTACATTCAATGATGAATTGCCTCTTGATGATCAAAAATCGAATCAATATCAAATTATCATCAAGAATAGGATAATATAAAACTTATATCCATACCAAATTCAACATGGAGAACTAATATGATCCAACAGAATTTGGTATGCCGACGATTATGTTCTTAACTATCAAGGCACGTGATTCTAGGAGTAATTAATGCCTTGTTCCCATCAATGTAAATGGTGTAAATCTCAACCTCTTAAACATGAGTATATGGATTGTGTTTGCCTTCTTTCTCCATTGGCATCTAATTAAGTTCTGGAGTTCAGGTTGAGTTTTCTTATCATTCGCGTAGAGCTTTACTGGTTAGGCCTGTAGCTCACCTATCAATGAAATATCTCGTGGAACCTCTTCCTCTTCTTTCATTGATGTCTCTTGTAGTGCCCCGTTAGGCCTATAGCTCATTTGTCAAGGATGAAGAGAAGAAATGGAGGATAGCATACCAAATTTTTCCAATTGTAAAATCTATGATTCCTCACTTGATGAAAGAGTAGACACCATGGTAAAAGGGCGCACTTGCTCAACGATATTATTCAACATTAAAATACTATTCAAGTGGTGCAATATATCACTAGCTAGTTAGACGTCGAATTTTTAGAAGATTCTTTTAGTCATATTCTCACTTTGGGACATATTGCTGTGTTCAAAGTCCAAGTGACGAATCTATTGGTCTTACTCATTGATGGAGAATGGCTCTAGCTTGGGTAAAAAATTGATCAAATTTGTTCGAAGTTAATATAGGTTTCTAAAAAGTCAAATAATTTCGCTTCATGGGCTTCCCAAATGGCTATGCGCTTGTCGAAAACCAAGGAGGGAACATTTTAACTAATTGTCTTTGCAAAAATATTAAGTAAAGAAGAGGTAGAAGACAAAATGAAAAGTACATTAGTAATAAATGCAACAACGAAGAGGCCTTCTTTTATCGTATATTCTTAATGCAGTGAAAAAAATCGTAGCTTAGCGTAAAACCTCTCTTCTCTCTCCTGCTCCCGACAATCCAAGAGGATGGAAGACCCTTCTTCCAAACTCACCCACCAGCCAACCACCTAGCCCACTATTCCCGCCGGCGTCGGCACCTTCGCGACGTCCGGTATGCCCCAGAAAACCGGCCTCACGCCAGACAAACAGCCACACCTTCAAGCGGCGGCCATAGGTAAAAGCCCTAGCGCCGCCGCCCAATTTCTGCAGGCGCCGGCGCCTTCCCCGACAGACGCGCCCAACCAGTGGGCTGGGGGGGAATTCCGACGCCGGGGGCAGACCGCCTGCGGGCACGCGCCGCGCCGCGCCGGAGGCGCGTGTGC
>CAIGRQ010263607.1:0-17239 GCA_903798375.1 Fraxinus sp. D2006-0159 | reverse complement strand
TGATTTGTGACCAATTATATAGAATTTGTGATCAAATTATATGAAATTGTGACTTTAATATATTTAATTAATAAAATATATGTTTAATTAATTAATTTAAAAATAAAATTTAAAAAATTTTAAAATTTTAAATCTTAAAAAATCTAAAATTTAAAATTTTAAACATTTAACTCTTAAAGTTAAAATGGGTAAAACTAAACTTTTTAATTATGAAATTTTCATTTGGAAAATATCTCAAAAGACATCACAGTCGTTATCATATTATACGTATTGTCCGCTTTGGAAGAGCGTGAATCTCTTACCCCTCACGACTTTCTGACGCGTCCCCTAGTATTCGAACACAAGACATTCATTATATGGGATATTTAAGTTGAATCCTGGTACCAATTGAGCAACTATGTTAAGATTTGAGGTTATATCTTAAAATGTCAATTTTATTAAGAGAAGCAGCTCAAAATCTTATAAATTGGTCTCTGCTTTTATCTATATTCGATGTGAAATTTTATCCCTTAACATACTCCGCAAGATAGTGACTTGTTTGAGCAAACCACTTTTGAAATCCTTATGCTCAATTTTTTTTTAAAATTTTAATCGGATCGAATCACTCGTTGGAATTTAACGGACTCCAATACATTTGAGGTTATTTATCTTAGAACCTGTTTGGTAGAGATTAAAATTAAAAAATTAATCGTTATTGTTGATTTTTATTAGACGGATGAGACCAATAACGACTATATTTTCATTAGATTTTAATTATTACCAAACATGCTACAAAAGGTGGAGAGAGAAATTATAAAGGAAAGGGCAAAAAAATATAATCATCACTCTGAAGAGAAAAAAAATGCGACGTAGCCAGCACCGTGTGCCGCGATTTCGATCGGAATCCGACACAGACTTTAGCGACGAGGAGGGAGACGAAGACTGCGACGAAGACGGATCCGTTGCTAGGAGGGGAAAGATGAAATGCCTTTCGTGCAAGGAGGAGTACAGGGCACGTGATGCCGGCACGTGCAGGGAGTGCTACGAGGAGGCCGGCGAGACGGAGGAGGAGCTCAAGCGCGAGATCGAGGACCTCAAGGCCAAGGTCAATTTCCTCCGGCTACTCTCCGCTGGATCTGGTGGGCCCATCGTCATTTCCAGGTCTAATACGTTGGCCTTCTCCGATGTTGTATTGATCGCCTCTGGTTCGACTGATTCTGCTGATCCTCAGTCTAGTTTTCCCTCCGTCCCTGCCCATCGGGCTGTCCTGGTATGCTACTTGGATATTTTGATGGGAAATGATGGAATTTGGAACAGTTTAATTTGATTTTTTTTTTTCTGGCTTTTAGTTTTAATGTAGCTCTACACCAGTACACAGAATCAATCCTAACAGATGATGTTTTCTAAATTCATCTGCTGAAATTGTGAAGAAAGTTATGCAATGTGAAAGAAATGGGATTCTATGCTTTATTGAATATTTTTGATATTTTCACCAGAAAGATAATAAATCGCCTCTGGTGAATTTCTGTGCAAGCATGACTGGAATGTATGTACAGAAGTAGTTAAGTTGTACTGATACTCAAGTGAATATATGCGTGTTTGCTTTTGTATCTGAAGAAGCTACAACGTTCTGTTATAAGACATCGATGCATAAAATCCACTGATCAGATTTCTGTGGGAACTTTGATCTTCAAAAAGATGTTTTTCTGCACTTGATCCAGCAAAGGTATCTTTGTAAGTTGAAAGTTATGGTTCTTTAATATATTCTGTGGTTATTTACATGGATCACTGCATAATTTGTTCAGAGAAAGACATTTTTAGGAACATCTCTAGATCAAAAGTACGTGCCTAGGATTTTTAGGAATCCCTGAAAAATAGCTTGACTTCGACATGAAATATGAATATCTTTTACGTAGAACTTCTACATTTGGTTGAGATTGTATATGATTTATACTGTTTAATCACGTCCTGTGACTTGGATTGTCTTATAGAGTCCTCAGCTTTCTATTTTATGATTTTATCCCATGAAATTTTCAATTTATGTCAATATTCTAATTACCTTTCAGCAGAAATTATAGCAAAATGAGATGTCATATAAATTGTAAGAACTAAATGATAGCCGTCTTTATCTTTGTCAATTATTTGGAAACTGGATTCCAAGCATCGGAAATATGGGTAAGTGGACTAGGTGATATGAAAAAAATGATCATGGAAGCAGTGAATTAGTTTAGAACATGTTTGATATAGAATTTTCGAGAATAGGCTTTGTGAAAAGTGATATTTTAGAGAATGTGGGGTTAGAAAATAGGAAAAAGTTACGGCACACATTCAAAATTATTTTTGGGAGAATGTAATTGATTATGAGTTTGGAGAAAAGTATATTTTAAAAGAATCTGTCTCTAGCGGGGGCTTAATAATCTAGCTGACATGCTCAAAGTATTATAGAGTGAGGTGATGAATGGCTGCAAATTCTTAAAGCCTCCTTTAAAATCAAAAGTTTTATGCAGTTGTGATATTTCCGATCATCATAGGGCCCTTGCATATCCTTGTATCATTATTTAAAGGGTGACTATCATTTATTGTGGGTTAAGGGCTCATTTTCCTCCCTTCCTTTGAACTCCCATATTTTCAGAAGTGAAAATTTTGGCACTTTTTGTGTCATGCGGTTTACTTGGATGAATAGTGCTCTCGGTAGATATTATCCTTCTCTATATTTCCCTATCAGACGGAAGCTCATGGTTTCTGTTACTATCATCTAGTTAATTGTTGTATTAACTTTGATAATCTTGATTGGCATGCAGACAAGTCGTTCTCCAGTGTTTCGGGCCATGCTTGAAAATGAAATGGAGGAAAGCATTAGCGGGACCATCAAAGTCAGTGATGCATCGTATGATGCTCTACGAGCATTCATCAGCTATCTGTACACGGCCGAAGCATGCCTTGATGAGCACATGGCTTGTGACCTCTTGGTGCTTGCTGAAAAATATCAAGTTACACATCTCAAGGCCCACTGCGAGAAGTTCCTTATGTCCAAACTGAACTGGGAAAACTCACTCCCGTATTATGCTTTTGCTCACCAGCACAGTGCAAAATGCTTGCTCGATGCATCATTGTCATTGATCATGGACAACATGGACAAGCTTAGTAAGCGAGAAGAGTACATGGAACTTGTGGAGAAGGATCCCAGGGTGGTTGTAGAAATCTATGAAGCTTATCTTTCCAAACAGGTGAACACTGCTGCAAGTAAAGATCCAAACACAAAATCATAGGCCAAGTATGTAGCTTGTGTTACTGGGTTAAAATTGTCGTGTGAATCTTATTATGTAGATGCATTCTCAAAAACATTGTATGTCGAGGAAATGTTCGATGCTATCTTTTTGGCTTTCCAATCGATGTTTTTGGACCACTGGTGACGACTGTTTGAGACATTTAAGACAATAATGACCAGACAAGAAAATTAATTTTTTTTCAATATTGGAATACAACAAATATATGAAAACTTAGGACGTGTTCGATAGAGATTAAAATCAGATTAAAATTAAAAAATTAGTCGTTGTTGTTGATTTTTATTATATGAATGAGATTCAATAACGGCTATATTTTCAATTTTAATTAGATTTATCACTCCCCAAACTTGCTCTTATCCTTGTATGTTTCTGTCAGGTTACTACAATACACATATTATGATTAGTGTCTTCAAAAGAGAAGAAAATGTAACTTTTGTGAATGGAAAGCAAAAACAAAAGTCTCAACAATGACATTATAGACGTTTCTCGCAAGCCAAAAGTTTCCAGGTCGAATTAGGACCCTCGTCATTATCAAACATAAAGGTCACCCATCGCATTGCTTTAGCAATTTCTTGGAGTTGATAAATGACCGATATAGTGTCACGAATGTAAGCACGTCCACCTGGTCTTAAGATTCGATCCATCTCCAGCATTATGTTTGTGATGTTACATCTGAACGAGAAATGTTGAAAAACAATGAAGAAACAAGATTTCCCTTAAATATTAAGTGAATTTTCGCATTCATGTTTAGTCACCAATGGGAAAAACTGAAATTCATACCTTTTTCGTTCAGCAGAGAAAAGGGCTACGGCATTCAGCAGATCATATGTTCTTGGGTATGTTTCGAAGGGCTCACACCTACAAAATGTTCCACGCTCAAGTTTGAACAAATTTTTCAGTAACAATGGCAAAATTGATTAAGAGCAGCGAAAACGGACATCTACAGAAGGATTTGTAAGTCTATGCGTAGAAGTATTAGAAATATGTTGTTTTCTTGCGAATATAAGTGCGAGACGTATAGAAAGCTCGTACCAATCATGCATTACTCCAATCAATCCACGATCATAAATTAAAGGTAATGTGTTTGGACCACTGGTAGGAACAACATTCATAACCCAGCAATCAACCTTGAGATCATGTAAAGCTGCTGCAAACCTGTAATAAGATTCGAGAGATTTTACTTACTTTCAGAAAAAGTAACTTATTCAGATGGTTGACAGCTATAAAATACATAGAAATTAAAGTGCAAATACCCTCCATATCCAGCTTTCATGTCCATCACATTGCGCACGCCCATGTCTCTCAAATGAAAAACATTAACATATCCGCTTACAATTTCATTCCAGTATTTTGAATCCGCTTTGTAAATTTCCTTCCTAGACTTTTCAGCATCCATTTTTATGCTAAAAAGTCTGTCCGGTGGATAATGTAGACGTGCAGGCCAGTTAGTAACATTAGCTCCGTAACCGTTATCAGGTAAACGGCTTATGCATGGCTCCAGATTTACGTACCTGCAAAGAGAATGATGTAACTACATGACTTGAAAACAAATGCCTCTCTCTCTCTCTTTCTGCATAAAAGACGTCCCTCCAAAATCCCTCACATGTGCAGAAATTGAAAGGGATAATACAAGCATGGAATTACAATATATCCTTAAAACTAAACAGCACCTCAAAAATTCACGGTCGAGGGGATAAGTGTGCAGTATGATTAGGCTCCACTAAGTTTCCAATCGTAGGAATAATGTTTTGTGACAATACAAAGAAATTGGTAAAATACCAGATGTTATCCGGATTTTTGTCAGCTTCACATAATGAAGGCTGTACACCAGAATCACGGCTGAGATAGCAGCTGTTGTTTAGTGGCTTCTGCCATATGGCAATATACCCTTCCTTCTCTACGAGTTCCCAGCACATACTGCTAGTAAGATCCTCCATCGCTGAGAACAAGTTTGTTCAGGATTTAGTGGTGCTACATGGTATAACATAGTGCTGAAATGAAGATATTCATGACAATAATTCTACGGTGAATGATCAAAAGTACTAAAAAAGTGTTTGACAGACTGAGAATTTGTCATTTACTATTATATTATGAAGGCCGGTTACCTCTCCATTGATCTAATAGGTTATCTTCATGTTCATAAACTGGTTGTGCAGTCCAAATGAAATATCCCCCTGCCCTCAACATCCTGTTTATCTCGAGAAGCAAAAGTCCATCTTCACCAAAAGCCACACGTAATTTACAGAAAATCAGCAATGACTTAGATGTTTCTACTACTTAAAACATTCAAAGAAAGGTGCACAAAATGAGAGCACTAGAACGTGATTAAATTAGAGAAGCAAAAAAATAATCGCTGCCACTTTCCCTTCGAATTTAGTCTGACAATGAGGAGTTGGATAAAATTTTCAGTTCCATTACAAAATAGAAAAACAAAAAGAATAAAACAAATTGAGATAAAGCAAATATACCATCACGAGCCCAATTGATTCCGCAGCTTGAACAATGAATCAGATCAAAAGCCTGGCTCGGATAAGGCAAACGACGTGTTACCAATGATGCCACCATGGCAGGCACACCTCGTTCAAGCGCAAATTGAATTTGGTTATTAAGAACATCTTTTGGAGCTATTGATAGAGTGGTTACATTCCGCTCCATCAAATATGCACCAAAACTCGCCATTCCACAACCAATATCTAAGGCAATCCGCGTACGTTTCCCAAATGCAATATCAGGAGCCATCTATACACGTTTACTGCAGAAATTAAAGATGCGCAAATAAACGGTAAAATTTAGTCGGAATTAGAAAATAACCAAACCTTGGAAATCTGATCCAAGTGTTCATTAGCACTATGGATATTTTGTGTTCGGCCATCTGAAAATATATACTTATCACCTTGTCTCGATATCGAATTTCGGCCTCCTTGATCTTCGACCAAGTTTGTCTGAGGTATATTATCATACCAAACCTACGATTACATTTCAAAACTTCTTTAAATTGTCTTCATTCTGGTGAACTATAATCCAAACAGTAATTTTAGTTTGCCACAGGGCTATTGAACTAAGAAATCATATTCATATAAAATTAGATTTTTATAAAATGTCAAACCCCCAATTAATAAATTATACATTATTATGAATTCTCTTTATGATGAAGATAGTACTTCAAAGACAAAATCCAAATTAATTAACGTTCACAAAGATTGGATAATTAAGGTTATACCTCATCCCTGCTTTTAGGCCATGGAATGTGAAGCTTGTAATCTTTAGGCCTAGGCACCAAACAGTCCAATCCTTTTCCAACTTGACGACAATTTCTCTGGTACTTTTCGACTTTCTCCGAGATATTCGACCTCGAATTTGCCTCCATATTATCCAAACAAGGAATGTAGTCGATCATACTCGAATCACAAACTCTGAATTTGTCAACTTTAACCACTTTTTCCTTGTAATTTTCTAGTTGGTAATCACTTTCATTCACCATCACACTCTGTATCAGACTCTCGTCCAATTCTCCGACTATGAAGTCCTCCGTCATGGTACCGGTCTGGTCAACTATTCCAGTCCTCTCAAACCACGGCTGCCGGGGTGTCGGCGGAGGCGGAGGTGGTGGTGGTGGAAATGGGACTTTGCTGGTGGAGTTGGTGGTGGCTGGGAAGAAAGAAAGTTGGCGCTCTTGAAGTGAGGTGGTGGGGGGAGTAGAGGTGGCATCAAAAGAGAAGTGTTTGGAGATAAAGAAAAGGGAAAATGATAGGAGGAAAATTGATGTGATCTTGATGAATGAAGGGGTGGTGGTGGGCATTGATGTCACACCCTGGAGTTTGTCGGCGGCGGCGGAGGAGCTTGTGAACATTGCATTCATGGAGATTCTCTGTGTGTGAATTTTGTGAAATATTAGAGAATGGAGAGATGGAAACAAATTTACGAGACTTTTTTGTGGGGATTCTATGCTGATTTCTTACCTTAATCTTACGTAAGTGGTTGGTACCACGTGTCTTGTCCGTAAAACATGTCTGCGCCTTTTCTCGATTACACTTCCCTCCAGTTCTCCACAATTTCAACTCGAATTAAATACCCATCTAGCAAGACTTCAAACAAGAATTAGAGCTCATTAAACTCCAAAAAACAATTCGTTCCAATTAAATTAAGAAAAATGAGCACGCGAATTTCATGATTAGTTTGCTCAAACGAACCACTATCATGCAAAAATATGTTAAAAGTGATAAATATTACCCTAAGATTAATATTTTTAGCCCTTGTCTGATTTCCATTTTTTTTCAAAATACATTTTTCTTTTCAATCACACATTTTTTAATAAAATAATATCACACACAAATTCAAAATATTTCTTACTTTTTAATTACACATTTTTTTATTAAATTACTGTTTCAAAATGCATTCTTAATCGACGAGGTTTAAGCATGCTCGTAATTTGAGAACCAAAATGAGTATATGGTGTTCAAATCATCAGCATTGTAGGGATTGGAGGAAAGGTACAGGAGGGTAGATTGGTATGTTTATAGGGCGGTCCGTGTACGGTACGCTTTTGGTTTTACACTTTTTATATGCCGTTGAGTGCTCGTAGGAGATCAAGAGGATTATTAATTTCTCAAAATCAAAACTATATTATATCAAATCTGCATGTGATGGGCCCCATAGTTTAGTTATTTGGTCTAAATTTCCTCGGGGTCCCCAACAATTCAAAAGTGTGGTAGGTTGGTACCCATGTCCCAAATCTTTCATTTATGACATTAAATTTCCATGCAAGTTGGAAATTTTACAATTTCAATCACGGTATAATCTTGGCAATTTTAATGTCTAAATTGATATTTTTCGTCAAGTGTAGATACCATACTTGTGAAATAGTTGAAAATGTAATCGTCACACTTATAAAAGGTTGAGGACCTTTGAAGTGAAGAGTCTCTCCCTTCCATAAGGGAAGGAAATGTGAAATCCAGGATAAAAACTCACGACAAAATAGATTGATAGATTCAGAATCCTGAGACAAGTGATCTTCCGAGATTACGTCTTCTATCTCACCTTCTCTCATAAGATGGGATCAAAAGATATAAATTTGTCAATGTATTAAAAAATCGATCAAGTGAATTTAGGTACAGAAAGACATTTAGGATGTGTTTGAGCCACATTATTTTGGAAGAATGTATTATGAAATAGTAGACTGATGGAGAATGTGTGATTGAAAAAGAAGGAAAAATTAAAAATAATATTTTATTGAAGAATATGTGGTTGAAAATGAGTAGAAGAATGAAAATGAAAATTTTAATTTGTGTCAAACATGGGTTTAAATTGGACTTGTATTTCACTTATAGTGACTATTCAACAGCATTAAAAGCAAAGACTTCCGATGTAGTAGAAACTCAAAATGTTATTTTTCTCAAATATAAATGATCGCGACCAAGATGCTCCAATTATTTCATTTCTTTTTTCCAGTTGAAAATCAGAGGAAAAATATTTTTATGGAAAATATCATCATTTCCATCAATAAACTCTCCACAAGCTAAAGAGGGTATAGAAAACATTTCTTCCAAGGAGATAACAAAATTTGATTGAATGTAATGATACAAGCATCTACTGTATGCGAAAAAGAAAGATACAAACCAAACTCTCAAGTAGAATTAGACATCAGGGCTTCACCAACTGCTCGATCTTGTTTATTTTGAAACCTCTTATCCTCAATTCTTCAGGTACTGAAGTATCTTTATAGTCAACACTTTCAATGGTCCATCCCTTGTTTTGCACAGGACCTGCCACTTCAACCTGTTGAATTTAAGACATTACAAAAAATTATCGATCTTAGTCTTCCCAAGTTATCATCATGAATTAACCCAGAAAAGTGGGAAAAGACTCCTCTTAATGCACTATTACTGATCTTACGACATGTTTTAGTATGCAGTTCTAAATAGATTGGATAGATTTAACTTCTTTAATAGAGTCGAGAAGTTTATAGTTGACTACCAAACAAGTCATTAAAGTTTATTGATGCCACAATTTGACCTGAAAACGTGAAGTTGAGAACCTGTTGAAAAAACTTTACTAGGCTGTGAAAAAACAAAAACGGAATCGTAACATGCAGAGTAAATCATTCTACAAGAACTTTCAGTTTGATGCTCTTGGCATCTTTGGTCTAAGCTCGAAATTTTTACTCAACAAGTAAATAAGTAAGTTTTACAATTAAAAAAAATTATTTTTGAAAATTGGAAATAAGTTGCTTATTTTGCCAATAAAATAAGAATATCTCCAATGCTAACGTAGACTGCACTAATAAAGTTGCCACATACGGTGAAGTAGATAGTGTCTACAAAACTCTCTCCCTCATGTCTAGAATTGTGCCAAACTGACGTGGCAAGAAAAAAATGTAGATATTGTCAAGAAGATTGTATGGATGTACAGCCCTTCTAAGCAAGTCACCATAATTTAATATTTCTCTCTTGTTTCTTATTGTTATTTTTTCTTGTTTATTATTCTTTCCTATTAAATATACCTAAGAGATAAAAAGTTGAATTATAGACCCATTGGTGATAAAACTTGAACTAACCTCTATTCATTAGACATTGCCACGTAGATTTAAAGTCTTTTCTATTAACATTCCACCTACGTTGCAATACATGGAAAGCATTGGAGATGCTTACTCTTAGAAAATATAACTTTATAACTTTTGGTAAAAAGAAGGTAAGTCATCGCATGTGAAGACAAAAAGGTAAAAAGAGACCACACTTTTTTTAAGCAACACATTTTAAGTATTTAACCATGGTCTAATATATTCAGCTTACCTCTGTACCATCAGAAGCGTTGATGATAAGAGCTCCATTCAAGGATAGATCCACAAGGTGGCAATTTGGGGACTTTATGACCATGGTAGATCTTTGTGTAACAGAGCAGTTACCATGGACTTTGCTTCTAACATCAGAAAATGTGAGCCCCCATTTTGGCTTCCATACAATACGAGGCCATACTTCCACCTCCTGTCCGTTGAACACTTGAAGGATTGGATCATCTATCTTAACACCAGCCTGTGACAGAACGTAATGGATTAGAAGTTAGATGAAAGTTATGGTGATTCGGATGAAGAAACTGCATTCATACAGTATAAAGATCTCAGTCTTCAACCATCTAATACATCCCCAATCTACTCACAGCCACAGAAATTGATAACTATAGGGTCATGTTTGGCTATGGACAATATAAGGCAGGAAAAGAAGCAAAAAATCTTCATCATCCTCCTGTCCAGTCTGCACCAGGGTTCTTCAAAAACCACGTTTTGTGACAATCATTTAATCCAATGACATTTAAGTGTTGATCAATGTACTAATGAAATATGGCAAGTGGCCAAAGCCAATAGTGGCACAAAAGCTTGAATATCTATCTAGACCATGTTTCTAACCTATAACATCTGTCTTCATCTTCTAAATCTTCTTAGCACACTAGGCATGAATTTGTCTTCATCTTCAGCATACACGTGTTCTCATTTAACAATGCAACCTATGAACATTCAGATTGACAAAGTCCATACGATGGACGAAAAATACGGCATCAACCGATTTCAAACTCAGGGAAGACAACATGTTAAATTGGAATATCATGTAGGCGTGCTAAACTATGACAGATATTGGTTGGGAAAACCGAGTCCATTTCCATCAATACTCATCCTAACTACGAATAATTTGTCTTTGTTTAATAAAATAAACAGATGTCTGAATTCAACCAACTTTCTATGCATCTAATTTCTTTCTTTCTTTTTTTGAATGATGTACGGAATTGGTAAAAGAAAGCAAAATCAAGTTGTCAAAAAAATGCCAAAAGCCTGGTGAGCAAATCAAGTACTTATATGTACGAATCTCAGTAGTTAGCACCTCTATATATTCTCATGCTTAGTAATTGGAAAGGGACATCTTTTCCTAACCTTTTTTCCACTCTGATTCTCCATACAGAATAAAAGTTGTGGTTAAAAGGCTAAAAAAAACTATATGAATCAGATTTGTATTAGTACTTCACTGATGAGAGAAAAAAACAGGAAATGCTAAAATAGATGAAGTTTCATCTTTGCTTGAGTATTTGGGGACACGTGAAATACCTTTCTCAGGATGAGGCTATTCGCCTTATATATGGCCATTTCTCCAGAAGTAGCACTGTGATATGGATTACCCTTGGGTACCTTTACCATATTCAAATAGAAGTATCGTGAGATCTAAAAAATGAAGAAAATCAAAAGTATAAAATGAAAATATCAAGAAGCATAATCAGAGATCAAGCAATATTAATCAAGAAAATCTGAAAGCCTCCCACCTCCCTCTGTGATAATCAAAAGTGTAAAATGAATAAATCATGAAACATTAATCAAGAGATCAAGAAATATTAATCAAGAAAATATAAAAGGCTCCCTCCCTCCCTCCCTCCCTCTCTATCCAGTAAAAATACACTTTTTATCTTTAACTGAAGTACTCCTAATACCTTGGCTGCATCTTCAGGATTGTTCTTTACAGGTGCATAAGCAACCCACGCATCCATCGCCTGAGTGATTGAACAAAAGTTGTCAGATTGAAAATTGAGGAGCTTATGAGCAATCTAAGAAACCAAGATAAAGAAGAAAAAGTGCTGAGATAATTTTTAAATGGCATAGCTTCCACTTACAGTAAATCCAACTCTAGCTGAAGGAGGAAGTGTTTTGGGATAATCTTGCATCATACATTCGAGTCGCGTAGAGGACTTAAATGCAGTTTTTGTTGAATCTTTGTATCTGCATTCACAGAGAGAATATAGATGATCCAAGTGAAACCACCAAATGCTCAGTTAATGAGAATTCGGGAGAAATAATGATCAATGCATCGTGCAAATAATGGTATTCCTTTTTCTTTTTTAAAGTAAGATATAATAGTGCATGAATGATAGAATAAATTAGCTAAAACCATATTGTTCGTGAGTAATAGAACAACTTTTTTAGATATTTTCAACGTTCACCAGCAGTATAAATGCAGTTTCTTCTCTTTCAATCACAACAATAATTACGAGGAAGGCACTTCAGAACACCAGAATTACATTTCTCTATTTAATACTGAGAGGGAGAAAGCGCTTACTTGGGGTTAACAAACTCCTTTATGGCGCCTCCTGTCTTTGTGAGTTCTTCCAAATAAGGGCCAATTTCAAAAATGAGCTGCAAAATATGGGCACAATATATCAAGCCTGAAAATTGCTGAATTTTTGCTGCAAATAACAAAAACTGGTTTTATGACAAAAGAATGCCATAATCATACTAAAAACCTATCTCATAAGATCTCTACATGTCTCAGGGTTCTGGCAGTTGAAGAAAGGTTCTTTTAATGTTGTATATTGTCAAGAACAGACTGTTTTAGAAAGTAAGAAACCAACTACAGACATAGTCTACCATCATATATACCAATCGGAAGTACTTCTAACATGAAGAACGCAAAATAAAATGCAAACTCACACTTCAGTTTTAGAATAAAAGCTCAGATGAAGTGCATAACTTGGGAAAGCATAATGATCAGAAAGAGGTCGAAAGCTATGGCAAGCACATAAAAGGGAGGACAAAATTAAGATGTAACATTGTTACTGTATAACCTTGAGATGATGATATCGGTATATTGCTGAAGCTATAGACTTACTGGAAAGAAAAGAAAAGAACACAAAGCATTTAGATGACACACCTATTATGGTAACCACCACCAGTTAAGTATCTGAAAAGTGCCGTGATACCAAAGGGAACATAAAAAGAACACGTTTCGAACAAAATCCGTATTGGGAAAATTAAGAAACAAATGCTAAAATGAGTTATTGGCAGAACATATACTTGGTTTATGTTTCCAGGGAAAGGAGAATATCCTGTTTCAGAGTTGACATCACCATCAGGATAGCCACTAGCTCTAAGCAATGGATCAAGTTGATTGTATTCCACATTGATCACCATTGTCCTCCCTGACACAAAAATTTGTATTTCAAGACTATATATAACAATATAAACCGCAGGCGACACTGAAATATTTGCAGGGAGTACTGCTTCAAAGTGCCACACATATGCATGTGAAGCTTGTTAACAACATCCAGAAACTTGTATGAAAGAGACATTTAAGACACGCCAGTAACAGCTCGCCTGTTATTCTAACACAGGCACAAAGTGTGTGCATGTTGCCTCCAAATATCGAACACTATATTTTGCATTCCCAGTGGAGGATAAGCTATTTGAGTGTGCAATGTTTGATGGGCCCAACTCATCTCTGCTGAATAATAGACATTGGATGCATTAAGCTTCATTAATTGTGTCTTCACCAAATGTGTGGTTTATCTTCCTTTTAAAAAAAATATTGTGAATAATACATTCACCAAGAGTCAAATATATCACGGATCCTTGTGAGCATTCTTTTTCTTCTTCTGCAAAACATGGCTCATGCATGAACTATATGCATGTTGAGATTTGGAATTTCAGCAAATGATAATATTTTAAGATATTGTAACATGATTCAACATTCAGATTAGAGAAGCACGAAATGATTCTACAATATCAAATGCTGACGACCTAGACAACAGAACAAGATCTGGACAACCAAGTTTTACATCTAGATGTTCATAAAGCCATATAATGAGGAAAAGTGCTTATACAGTACAAAAGCAAGTAACTTTAGTTATATATTATAGCACATGGTCTGGTCAACGTTATTCCCTACTCTCTAGCCAATTTTTTCAGCTTTCTGATCATCCGGAGACTCTTTTAAGGAAATCAGCAAATATAAAGCAGAAGCAAAAACTGCAAACAAAATTCACACACTTGATTATAGAGCTAGTCCTTTTATTTTTCCTTAAAAAGAACCATGAATGACACACGTCTCATGTTAAAAAAATATAGAGAATTGGCATATTTCATAAATATTTGAAAAAATAAACTACATGGAAAAATCATTCGAATTGGTGATGAAATCCTGGGTGAACTGAAATACCTCAACAAAGGACTGAGCCACTGGGAATAAACTTTCACAAGTCAAATTGATGAAAATATTCTGACAGATGATCAAATGTCATATTTTATCTACATAGAATATAAATACATACCATCTTGGTGAGTGAGCTTTGTAATGCCTCCAATAGCTTCCTTAGCTTTCCGTGGAACAGAAAGAGAATTAACATGGTACCCCTTGGTGGCACTGACTCCCAATGCTGAAGGAATAGCCTGTAATATAACAAGAAGATTAAAATATCGACCTGTAGGCCTAATGTATTGATAAAATAACACTGCCAGATGTCGACTTCAACTAAACCTTGAATAGAAGACCATTAGTATCTTGGAAAAACAAAACCCATCTCCGACCAGCATCATGCCTGGAAATGGTAAGTATGGTTCAATTAAAACCAGACAATATAGAGAGAAAAAAGCTTCAGAGAGCTGACTGCTTATGTGTTGGATAAAAAAAAATAAACCCTAAATACTAATATCCAAATTGATCTAGAGAGACATAAATCAGAAATGATGCTACAACTGCGAATTGAGCTATAGGGTTCCAATTCACAAAATAAAGGAATCTGCCTTATTATAGTGATCTATTTGATTGCAAAAATACACTAGCTCCACTAAGACTGAACTAAGCGTGAAAATAAACCTTCTTTTGTAGCATCCTTACAAATTAATAAACTAGAAAAAAAAAAAAACTAAGTTGAACGAGATATAAGTTAGAGCAGCATGATTTAGGTGCAATACGTACCATTCTTTAAGAACTCCCGACGAATAAAGAAGTGAATGAACATCACCATGGCCATGAGGTTTTGTCTATGGAAGAGCATATATGGAGCAAAAAAGGAAAAAGAGAATTTAGTTTCCAAAGATAAAATGATTGACATAGGTTACCATTCACCACCTAAGTATCTGCACGTTCATTCCACTAATAATATCTGTATAAAATCCTACCTGAATGCTATATTTGTTCCGTGGATCCACAGCCAACCTGGCATCATTATCATCTAAACAAGCAACTTTTTCCTGATATAAAGTCACAGGCAACTTTATAATCCCTTTTAATCCATCTGAGAAATTTCATGAAATTTAGTAGGCATGATCACACACTGACCTGCTTTAACAATTTTACTTGACCGGGTTTCATCCCAAAATAAGCATTTGATTCTAGAAGTTCCACAGTACGTGAATGAGTGTCATCTGATGTCATTATAGCCAGTGGAATCTCTGTTGGGCCATCACCTTAATTGCCAAAACAAAGATAATTAATGCAACTATTATTTCTCTTTCGGAAAATATTTTTCAAAGAAATCTAGGTTATAAAGTTTTTGAAAAGAACGTGTCTCATGGCACGACTTAGTGTAGATACCACATGCTGACAATATACAGACACACTCCCCTATCAGTCATACAACTCGCCAACTTGGAACCTATTAATCTTGATAGAAGCTGACAGCATCATAATTTGTCTCAATAAACATGTCACTCGTATTACTAGACCTCCAAATGCGTACACGAAAAGTCAAAAACTGCTAACCTAGAAAGAACTCAGAGACAGAAAAGTATCCACTGGGACTAAAAACATGATAATCTCTCCTTGAGCATTATTCACCATTCTCATTTTAAGAAAAAATTTATGTAATAAAACTACATTCATATATTATTGATTAACAAACCGACTTATACAGAGCCCAAACTGTAAACATTCAAGGTGATGAACATTTCATCCCTCTCATGTGGAACTATTTTCTAAATTTTCTGAAACTACTCGCAGTTTAAAAAGGCATAACTAGATATACAGCAAGCACAAAATGTCAGAAAACTATACAAATGGAAGCAAAGTAAGATGCATGTATAGCACCAGTAATATCGTATTTGAAATAACATTCTCGTCAATGACAGTTTATGAAATCCAAGTTGCTCTACAAAATAACAAACCTTGGGCTAGCCTGCAGCTAGTTTCTTGTAAGGCTAGAATAGATTCAATGTAGTTCTGTAAGAAGCATGTTCCTGAAGTTGTCTCTGAAGGTAGAGCCACCTGAAAGGATGAGGATCTCAGTCAGGGGATTGCAGCTGACTCATTTCATGCCACAAGCACTAACATAGTTGCTTGATTTTTAGTTAAGTGGATTGTCATTTTCAGGCATACTACACTCAGAAAAGCATTCATGCCATTTTACAGCAATAACTAGGCCTATAATTACTAATGTACTTAAATTCTAGATCAACAACAAAGACTTGGAAAACATAATTGCCAGACATTATAATTTCCATATAGAATAAATTATCTAACCATGCAAGTGATTGTTCTCACCTTTATACCATTGTACCCAAGACGTTCCCCAAGGCCCCCAGCAACGAGGACAAATGCAGCCTTCTGTGCCTCCTTGACACCAGCATCCTCATATTGAATAAAGGCATCGTCGCCAAAAGTCAGAATCTCCCCAGATGGAACCTGTTGAATTATTGTACTTACATCATTTAAAACCCAATCATGGTTTTACAGCATACAGAGAAGAAAGCACTTGTGAAGATGTGAAAAAGTAACCAATATAAAATGGAGATCACATCTCTGCAGAATAAATGACATGGCATGTTACATGACCAAAGAAGGCAGTCGGGTAAATCAATAGTTAAGAAACGTTCTTCTAGAAATCTAGGTGCTCATTTGAAGAAAGATGTTCTGAAGTCAACCAAGATTAAAATTATATAAAGAAGATGCAGTGAGCATAACATGAATAGGCGAATGTGTTTCTGTAGGTATGTTTGTAAAGAAATCGGCCCTCCTTAAGATGCCAAATTAACACTAGAACATTTCATGCTTAACAGGTGCTTCGTTATTAAAAGTATCAATAAGGATTACTACAGGAAACAAGAATAAGGTAAGTAGAGCAGATGAAAAAATCTTTCGAACAGAAGTCAGCGCACTACTTTCGAAATCTACAAGACTTGGCCCACTGTCCTCAAAAAAGAACTGTCTGATCTTTTTTTTTTTTTTTTT
>CAIGRQ010263605.1:0-11800 GCA_903798375.1 Fraxinus sp. D2006-0159 | reverse complement strand
CCAGTTGGAGGGGCTAATTTTTCTGGAAGGAAAAATGATAATGGATTTTTTCAAGGTTCTGTAAGAAATAGTGGTGGTTATGCAGGATGGATAGGGCAAAAACGGTCTGACGGCTTCAATAGCCCTAGGAAGCATTCTTTTCTTGAGGAACTTAAAGCAGGCAGTGCACGAAGAATTGAACTCTCTGAGATCAAAGGGTGTATTGTTGAATTCAGGTAGTTTTTGTACTGGGCTTCTTTTATTTGTGTGCATTGCGATTGCGATTGCTATCCCACTCCCTCGACAGAAAAAGAATTATTTTTATTTGTGTGCATTGTAGTGTTGATCAACATGGAAGTCGATTTATACAACAGAAGATGGAAAGCTGTAATGTTGAAGAGATGGAGTCTGTTTTCAGAGAAATTCTTCCTCATGCATCAAAATTAATGACAGATGTTTTTGGGAACTATGTCATTCAGAAGGTGTGGATTATAATTTCATCACTCAGACATTTATATCTTAGGTGCTACATATGATGTTACAGTCTTACAGACACTTAAGTTTTAACTATATGAATAATACATGGTTTTTTTTTTTTTTTTTTTTTTCTGATCTGTGGAAATTTGCACTCACAGTTCTTTGAATACGGGACCTGTGAGCAGAGGAGAGATCTGGCAAATCAACTATCAGGGAAGATATTACCCTTGAGTTTTCAAATGTATGGTTGTCGTGTTATTCAAAAGGTTGGTGCTGATATATTTGTCCTAATAGTAACTCAAATTGTGTGATCTGCATTATAATATATTATCTTTCAAGAAACATGCCACAATGGGACATGTGCCTTTCAGAAAGAGAACCAGCAGCCATGGTAAGACAGATGATGCAACCAGTAAATATGGTTGTTTTTGCAAGAAAATGTAAAAAATCGAATATACTTGCTGGGATGCAGTTGCTGTTTCTGCAGGAATATGGGGTGAAAACAGAGAAAAGTTTAGCTCTGCCCAAGTGAAAAACCAATTTATGTATTTTTAATTATACGTGTCAATGATATAGCCTATGATGCACCGACACAACACTGTCAAACACGTTGACATGCAATTTTTCAAAAAAGTACTGACATATTGATTAAATATTTTTAAAAAAATCATTTCTATAGCATAACTTTAGCGTTGTACTTATTATTAATTTTTCTTGTTGAAATATTTTAAATAATAGTACCCTTTTGTTACATTATAATAACTTTGAGTAAAACTATATATCTGTGTTGTACAGACACTTCAACTAAGGTAACATGTTCGTGTCGGACTTGTGTCGAATACGAACACTCTACGATGTTCAGTCTTCTTTCTTTATAGAAGTATTATATTTTTTTAAATCAAAATTAATATTAAATAACAAATCGATACTCATATTTAAAAATTTTCAACAAGAAAAATTAATAACAAGTATAAAAACTAAATTTATAGTATGTAAATGAAATTTTTTAAAAGATTTTAGTTAACGAGTCGGCAACGTGTCATGTCGGTACTCTTTGAAAAATTACGTGTTGGACGTCGACACGTGACACACATATCCGTGTTGGTGTGTCATAGCCATATATTAAAACTACCAAAGAAAGGACCGTGTTAGAGTATCCAAGGAGTATTTTATCCGACATGACACAACACGTATCGGACACAGACACTCCACTCCAATTGCGTGCAACATGGGATATAGCTATTTTTTGTCATTCTTCCATGGAAGCATTCTATTAGTTGCATTGGTCTTATATTGTTAGTATGGTGTTCCTTTTAATATTATTATCTGTAAGTTCTCAAATAATCTGATTGTGCTTCTTATTGAGCTTCTTGAGGCTAAACTATTGAAATGATCATGCACATTTAAGCATTTTATAAATGTGCGACTTGCTGTTTCATTGATGATTGCTATACTGGATATACATTTTAGGCATTGGAAGTCATTGAACTTGACCAAAAGATAGAACTTGTTCATGAACTCGATGGGCATGTCATGCGGTGCGTACGTGATCAAAATGGAAATCACGTTATACAAAAATGTATTGAATGTATACCTACAGAGAAAATTGGTTTCATCATCGCTGCATTTCGAGGCGAAATAGCTACTCTATCTACTCATCCCTATGGGTGCCGTGTTATTCAGGTACAACTTTTTGTCAATCTTCATGTTGCTGGAGGAATATTGTCGGTTATAGACGATAAACAATGACATTATAGTGGGGTTAAAATCACGAGTGGTCACTGAATGTGTAACAATATTTCATGTTGGTTATTGGACTTGATTTGTTTCAAGTTGGTTATTGAACTTAAACACGTGTTACAATTCGTTCATTCTATCTAAACCCTTTAGTTTGACTATCGGCATCCTAGTTGGCAAATAAGTATACTTCCATGTCACCTCTTTCATTAATTCAGTAGCCAACTTGGAACAGTTTGAAGTTTAGTGACGGCCATTGTATTTAACCCCGTTGTAATGCATTTTTGAAAATTGGTAATTTCATTTGTTTAGTCCTGTTAGTTCTATTTTTAATTGGAAATTGATGAAAAAGAAATTACTAGATTAGAAACCCTTATCTCGGTTCCTTTGTAGAGAGTCTTGGAGCATTGCCCAAACGAATTACAAAGTCAATTTATAATTGATGAGATTTTGGAATCAGCTTATGACCTTGCTCAAGATCAGTATGGGAATTATGTCATACAGGTATTTGTTGTTTCAAATAATGTCACTTTACCAACTGTTTTTGCTCCATATTTCTTACCTGTAAATTTATCTTTAAATAATCTTGACTCCTAGATTTTGTGCTTGAGTTGATGTCTGCCTTTATTGTGCATTCTAACAAATTAAAATGTCAGTGTGTTTATTTGGAGCTTGTGGATATATTTGAATGACAATCACTTTTTGTTGCCAAAAATGTTTGGATATGTTATTTTTTCTTACTTTTTGAGTCAAAAAAGTTATTTGACTAATTTCTTTTGAAAGTAGCAACTATTGGTTTGCTCTCAAATTAAAACTTATTTCCAAGATCGACCAATTTAATTTTTTTAAATCGAATTAAAAACCCTAGAAGATGGCTTCTGTTTGTTTCAATTCACATCAGCTGAAGATTGTAAATCCCGGAGTCCGGCCCTTGGAATATTCTTGGCAAACCGCTCTTTATTAAAAAGTGGGATCCTAGCTAAAAGAGTAATTTTTATATATAAATAAAAATTTTAAGCTTCACAAAAATTGCACATTGTGCATTGCGTTTTACCAGAAGACAATATGTATACCTGATGAGATGTGTATGATCTTTAAGAGTTAACCACATGTTTTCCCTTAAAAAAGCTTCACGTGTTATTGGTTTTTTTGTGAGGACTAGAAAATGATAACTAGGATAGATGGTAATAGTTTATGGCACAATTAACAGCGAAGATCTGGTAGGAAATGCCATTTTCATCATTCCATAAAAAAACTGTAGAAATTATGGGATTGAAGGAGAAAAAATGATTAATGTTTTTGATATGTGGAAATTTGATGTTTGTGCTAAAACGAACGTTAACAAGTGGTATAGAAGAATAAAAAAGAACCAAAAAATATTTCCATTTGGGTACACTTGTCTAGGTTAGAAATTTTTTGGCATGCCAGACCCGATTCTATGTTCCAGTCAAAAAGTGTCTTAGGGTGTAATACTGTCTTGAAAAACCTTTAGTTTTGAATTGCAGTCTTCGTCATTTTCATGACAAAACTACATATTCATGCAAATTGGTATTTTTAATATATCCTCCACTGCTACTTAATGATTTCTTTTGTTACCTCGATTAAATATGAATATGCATGAAATGTTGTTCCGTCTTAATCTTGTGATCTTTCCCTTTTTTCTTTGTCATGTGTCTTAGTATGTTTTCAACATTTTACTTCGACTCTCAATATGAAGATTGGCTACATCCTTGCAGCATGTTTTAGAGAGGCGAAAATCATATGAAAGAAGTCACATTATTAGCAAGTTGTCTGGAAGAATTGTACAAATGAGTCAGCACAAATATGCGTCAAATGTTGTTGAGAAGTGCTTAGAATTTGGTGATGCTATGGAAAGGGAGCTCTTGATTGAAGAGATTCTGACAGTGTCGGGAGATAATGACAATATGCTCGTAAGTCAATTAGTTATTCAGCTTCAGAATTCTGCGGTTTCTACGGATCATGGATAAACTAAGCCCCCGTTTGATACAAATTCTTTAAAATTCATTTTTCTCCAAACTCATTTCAACCACACATTATCCCAATAAAATAGTTTTGCATGTAAATCCATAAATTCTCCCTAATTTTTAACCACATTCTTAAAAAAAATAAAAAATAAAAAAAATCAGCTTCACAAAATCTGTTCTCAAAAATCTACATAAAACAAGCACTAGAATTCTTTCTTTGTTGAATTCCTGAATATATGAAATCAGCTCAATTAAGCTGTACTCAGCAGGGTCAGATTGAATGATGTAAATTACATAGAAGATACCATTTGGCTGCAAACATAATAACATATAAAAGGGTTCTTTACAATTCCCTTTCCTGCCTTCTCCCTAAATCCAGTATCTAAATTGAAATAGAAAAGAATGATGAGAAATAAAATAGATAGTTTTAGATGTTGAATAAAAATCAGAAATGCATAGTTGTTTTCTAATATTTTTAAAAAGATGAGTGTCATCGTAATAGTCTGATGTTTGCTTTAAAATAAGTTGATGTGATAAATACATTTTCTTTTACCAAATTGAAGTTTTACTGAGAAGGGGAACATATTGTTTCATCCTTCTAGATCGGTTTGTGATTGCGATGTTGTGCACCCCAAACATGGTAACTTGTCGTGTAAGATATTTGATTGGTGCAAATTCCTTGTGGATATTAAGCCTGTGTTTGGTCTCCTGAAAAATCAGATTTTTTAGTATATTTTGATAAAAGCTGTAGATCTCAGGAAATATGTGGTTGAAAATGAGTTATAAAAAATTAGGGCAAACAGATACTAAATTTTCTTCCAGCATTTTTTTTTTTTGGCTGAAGATGTTGGCATTGAATATCACGAACTTTATTATGGAGCCTGTATTGGTTGTACTGATTTGCTTTCATGTTGTAGACAATGATGAAGGACCAATACGCAAACTACGTGGTCCAGAAGATTCTCGAAATTAGCAATGATAAACAACGCGTATCATTACTTGACCGAATCAGGGCTCATCGTCTTGCTTTGAAGAAATACACCTATGGAAAACATATAGTTGCTCGGTTCGAAGAATTGTATGGTGAAGGTGAGGATATCTAGCTCACTACTTTTGCTTAGGTTACAGAATCTCAAGAATCAATATATATACATCATATTTGACTAAGCAAGTAAGAGCATTGTTTCCAAAGGTGTTTGATATGTTACTTCTCTTTTACTTTCAAGTGAAAAATGCTACTTGCTTTTAAATTTGTAAGTGAACTTTTTAAGCTTAAGCGAGCTTTTAATTTCCCCTTGAAATGTAGCTTTGTTTATATTTGATCGACCCTTAATTGTTTTGATGCAGAAAGTCGAGTATCTGAACCATAAAAAGCTTAGTATTGGCAATTTCTTTGTTGTTTGTACCGGGATTGTAGCAGCGGCTGGAGAGGACATGGCTCACTGTCACAGGCCGACTCTACCCAGTTTCGGGTTATGATATGTAAATATTTGTAGTATATATCTCCGAAGTGTAGCAATATAGATAATCTATGGTGATTGCTCTATATAATAAGTTATTGCTTGCTAAAAACTGGTTGACAAAATTCAGTTTCTTGACTCGTACTTCAATTTTTTATTTGGCTAATGTTAGTTTAACTAAAAAAAATTAAATTACTAATAATTAATTTTAATTATACATTCTATGAACTTTTATCAACATTTATATTTATCTTAGATTTTATGGGCTTATGTAGTTTTCTGTTGTGGAAATTACATGCCAATGGATGTTTAAAGATTATAATTCATAAATGCACTATGAAGTTTATTTATTAATATATCAGTTATTAAATATTAAATATTGCAACCCAATTCAATTCCAAACTCTTAAAATCATTTCGTTCTAATCTCAATCTCACCTCCATCTTCTATCTTTTCACCCTCTCTTAACTATCCATACCCCTCAAAATGGCCATAGGCCCCGGCTGCACGCCCACTGTCGAAGACCATCGTCACACACATGACGATGACGCGCCTATTGTTGGAGATCGCTGTCGCGCACACTTTTTCTTCTCCCTCTCTCTCACTTCGGAGCCTAACGTTGAGCGCCAACTCACAGTGACGCTCCACCTACTGTCTAAGATGGGGTCGCACAAGATGACATACCCTAAGTCAAAAATCACCGATCACACAATTTCCCTTCTCACAGAGGCATTCCACCCATTGCCAAAGATGGCGGTGCTATGAGCGTTGCTGCCTGGGGCTTTGCACAACATCGTTGTTGCAGCGGTGCTATGCAACGTCAACACAACTTATCATAGATATTTTTTTGGTTGTTTTGATTACTGGTGGTTTGCTTGGTTGTTGAGTTGTTGGTGACAAGAGATTTGATAGTGGTGGTTGTGGTGGTTTTTGTTGGCAATGGATTGGATTTGGTGTTGGTATTTAGGGTAGCGAGGTGAGGGTGGTCACAAATGGTCGTGGTGTCGATAGTGTTGGTGGTAGTGGTGGTGTATGTGACCAACTACTTGGTTATCTGTAACCAATTATTTAATTGTGACCTAAAATGTGTGACCGATAAATAAATTATAGTTTATAATTTTTTTATTTGTGTCTGATGAAATAATCTGTAAATGATTAATTTGATAATACGTGACGTGATCTATAAGTACACATACGTGATATTGATTGTATAATTGTGACTTTTTTAAATTTTAAAATTAAAAAACTATGAGGATATTTTTAATAGATTATTATTTTTGAAACGAATAAAATTCAATTTCCATTTTCAACGTTTGAACAAAATCTAGAATCTGTACAGACTGGTCAAGTATTCAGTTGTTAATTTATTAAAACTATTGATTTTGATTATATCTAACACTTAAATATTTCCTCGTTCAAGAACATCGAGAAGATGAAAGTTATGAAATTCCGATTTGATAAATTGGGCATGATTTAGGGCAATCACAATTCATCGCAAACAATTGAAGAGGAAGAAGAAGAAGAAGAGCGAATTTACTTTTATGGCGCAATCGAATACGTTGATGATTGTAATGGGGAGGCCTTTGATTGTGCTGATCAGTGGTACTCTTGTGTACTACCATTGTTCCTACCGGAATTCGAGTGTTGTTTCACTTCTCTCCGATGTATTCATCGTCCTTTTGTGCTCGCTGGCCATTCTCGGCCTCCTTTTCCGCCATATGAACGTCGCTGTCCCTGTGGATCCTCTTGAGTGGCAGATTTCGCAGGACGCTGCGAATTCGATATTCGCCTGCTTGGCTAACACCGTCGGCGCTGCCGAGTCCGTCCTCCGCGTCGCCGCCACCGGCCACGACAAGCGCCTCTTTTTTAAGGTATTATGATTATCTACCTAATTTTGGCTGTAATTTCTTTTCTTGACCTAGATGGTTTAAAAATTATCTCATTTATCAATTACTAATAACATTTCTAAATAGTATTAAGGTCGATTGTGATGAATATTAATTTGTGCATTGATCGGAACCTACTTTTCTGATGGAGAATCGAAGACATGGTTGATTCATTGAAGCATTTATTTATTCTGTGTCCACAATTTCTACATAAATATGCACGGAGAGAGAGGAGAAAGACAAATAATGTCTACTAATTGAACAAATATTCAAAGAAAAAGGAAAAATGTCAATTATCTGCACTTCTGAACCTTGTTTATCAGTCAATTGTGCTGCTAATGGAGAATTCAAGATTGGCTAATTTATCCAATGAATCTGTCTGGAGAATACATCTTTGATCTTATTTTGTTTGCATCAGGTGGTTGCCTGTTTATATGTTCTATCAGCCATTGGAAGAGTGGTTTCGGGCGTCACTGTTGCATATGTAGGTGAGTCTTATATGCCTTCTTTCATTCTCTCGGATGACAGCTTAAAAGTTACTTTTCTTGAAAGTAAGTTGTCGAAGAAAAAGTAACTTTGAAAATCTATGGCAAACTACGTAACCTAAAAATAAGTACCTTAACATCCTCTTAGTTTGTTGTTGTTCTTGTTGCTTGAGATAATCACTTGTTAGTTTCTGGACTTCTTATGAAAATGTACAGTGTAACTCTAGTGTTGTTTTGCTTGATATGGCCTCTTTTCCCATAGCTACTAATACTATGACTTTCAAAAAACCATTGAAATATTAAGTCCCTTTTTGGTACACATTAAAATTTTCATTCTCATTTCCAACCACACATTTCACATCAATAACTTTTCTTTCTTTTTTAACCATACAATTTCCATCAATACTATTTCGGAATACATTCTTCCAAAATAATGTGGCTCAAACACTAAATAGCAGGTGAGGACTAATGGCTAGACAATCTCCAAGTAATTTGATTTGCTTATTATAGCATCCGCATAATGAGTAAGAGCATGTTTGGCTGTGTTTTACTAACAAAAAAGTAAGTATTGACTAGCTTTCTACAAATATAACTTTCAAGCACAGACAAACATGCTTATAATTTCTTTGTTTAGAGGGGGCAGGGTTGGGTTGGAGGGGAATCTATGATGTTTTCCGAGGTGGAGGAGGTTCAATTCGGTTTTAGAATCAATCTGGCTGGCTGTGCCAACACAATCCTTGTTTTAGGTGTGCCCGGTACGGGTGCTGGCCTCTACAACTGAGCTTGTAAATGCTAAGCCTGGACCTTCTGGCACATTTAAACACCCTAATAGCTAGCCATCAAGTTTTCCCTTTACTGTTCATAATGGTGAAACCACTTTTCTTGAAGGTCCAGCTTCACTTGGTCTCTATATTTTTTGTTTGCTCATCCGTTGGTTTTCTTGTACAGGATTATGCTTGCTTTGTCTCTATATGCTTGTCGAGAACTCACAATCAAATGGCTCCTGTTTGGGAAGATTTTCTGCGAGGAGAGAGGACACAATTTCTTTGCAAGATAACACTTCGCTCTAATGTAAATGTTCTCAAACCTCATCCAGGGATTGCTCTGTATCTATGCTATATCAATGGTTATATTTGTACCCTTCCATGTTTCCTCAGCATCTTATATAATGAGAAAGTCCAGTTTATACTCGACTCGTCTTTCAGCAGCATTTTACCAAGAACTTTGCACTTTACTACAATTTCAAGAAATTCCATTGATGCAATCACATTGTTTCCATGCACGAAAAATTGATCCCGAACCTATAGTTGAGTTACCGCTACCAATCTGCTCAAGATACAAGGGGCAAAATTGGACATGTTCCGTAGCAAACCTTTCATAAAGACTAAAGTCAACTGTTACAAAACGCAAGACAGTAAACTCGAGTTGTATCCCTGTCAACCATTTTCTTACTTTTTCAGATTGATTTCCAGGGTATCAAAAGGTATGGATGAAATTTAATTCCCATTGATCTTATTTACGAGTTGATTACATTTTGAAGAAAAATTATGTTGGTACACATTAATACGGTACCAACACCAGAGCTCTTCATAGATAAGGCCGTACACAGCCATCCCGCTGGCACAGGCTTCAGATCCTTGTTGCTTGCCGTGGGTTGACACTCAATACAGAATTCCTTGCATTCAGCAAGATTGATCATAAAGGCCGCCTCTCTGCAAGCAATATATCTTTCCATGCTTCGTAGAACATCCATGTGATACCTGAGGAAGGCATGACTTTCAAGCAACTTGCGGCCCAGCCTCTGTAAAGGCCCATAAGACCTTCTTGCTTAACAACTTCCAAAAGTGCAGCTGACATGTGGGGTGGGCATTTACCTTGCAACGCTCCTACCATAAGCCGTTTTCTTGCAACCTCCAAAGGATAACTTATCGTGCTCGCTGTCAAGCCTGAAAAAAGCGAGCAACCATTAAGAGGAATCCTGGTGGTATGGTTGGCAGTCACAATTCAATTTTTCTACCCAGATGGGGATGATTGGATAGCTCTAGAAATTATCATCTAATGGACATACGAATTCAAAGACATCTGGCTGTACACAGCCCCACAAGAGTTCGACGGAGAGGGGGGAAGATGGGGGTTCAGACAGTGTGGGATTATGCTTTTTCTTGTTTATCATTTTTCACCTTTTTGCTTATCTGAACACGAGGGTGAAACTACCTCGAATGATTCTTTGCTATAAAAATTGAAGGTCGGGGATCTAAGTGCCAGTGATTCCAAACTTTGGGATTCATGGCAGCAATTTTCCCGAGGAAACATTCGTGGACCCACGAGTTTATATAAGAAGTTGAAGTATCATGATGTTGATAAAGGAAAACTAGTAGTATATGCAAGCAAAAATTGGAAATGTCGAAGATTCTCACCAGAGAGAGCTCCTAATAATAGCATCTCAGCACGACTTAAAGATTTCTTCTTCTTTGCCAGACAGTACGAGTTCTTCATTGTCTCATACATGAAGTAGTAACAAGTGCTATATGGAAGCATGCCGATCAATGTGGGTGAAATACCAGAGTAGAAAGCACCAATACCACCATCCTTGTAAATCTTGCGTACTGCAATACTTAGGCTGGGATAAAATTCAGGGCTGACAGTCAATCTATCCTGTATAAGGTAAGGATAGAAATCAGATATTTAAATAGAATGGCTCAGCAGTACAACCCTCCGCGATGTGGAGATTAACCCACATAAATCTGAGACAAGTCACACAACAAGAAACAAAATACACAGAAAGAAAAAATGCTACAAAGTACACATTAAATATGAAATAGTAAAGAGACTGTCACTGTTACGCTCTCCCTTTGTTTTAAAATGAACCATCTTCCATTCTCTTTTGAGGCTTTTCAAAGTATATATCATCGTATGAAAACAAAAACATTTACACTTCACAGAACTAATCTAATAACCGCATTTGTGGTGTAATTCTCACTTTATCCACAATTAAATGTTTAAGAAATCTAAAAGCAAGTTGTGAAGCCAATTAGGGACACAATCCGATTCTATTTAAACTTCACACCTTTTAAGCTCCGTCAAACAATTCCAAATCAAACCAAAGCATTAATTTCACATTGATAGAATATCTCACTCATTGATGAGCCAACTTCTTCTTCCAAGAAAGCAAATTCCACATGCATGTACCTTTAAAACTTCAAGTGGGTGGCATACGAGTGTGCTAACAATCCCAGCAGCGGCACCAGCCACAGCAACTGGAGAGAGCCATGAGAGAGAAAAGCTCAAACTGACATGACCAATCTGCAACTGTGGGCGTTCAGTCTGATTCCAATTCTCTTGTAATGACGTCATTGTTCGCTTGACACACTCAAATGTTCCAAGCTCAATTGCCTGGGTAGGAACTATGCGCAGCATGTTGATTGCATTTCCAGCCCACAGGCCTTTCCAACCTTGCTGTTCAACAATCTGAATGAAACTGCCATAAATATTTCTAGAGCCAACACCAACCACCATTCTGGTCCTGAGAATTTCATATTAACAGATTAGACGAGGCAAGCAAAAAACAGTCAAAATAATTTCCCCCATCAACTGAAATATCAAAATCCAAAAAGAAAGCTTGAATCATGAGATAATTCTTAGAAAATGGTACAGGTTCAAATACTATAACTGAGTTCAAGGTGGTGTCTCCTTGTACTTCTACCACAAGAAAGTAACTTTATGACATATTTCATTTACAAATCAATAATATGTCAAAAGACCATGGTTTAAAAAGGCGGTAGTAAGGCTCG
>CAIGRQ010263568.1:0-15268 GCA_903798375.1 Fraxinus sp. D2006-0159 | reverse complement strand
AACAGAATAGTTAGCCACAAACACACCAAAATGAATCAAACACATAAAAATTTAGGGCCCGTTTGAGCCACATTTTTTCTTCATTATAATGAAAAATATGACCGTTATCCATCACATCAACATTAAAATTCAAACTTTCTATCTCTTGTGTGGGGCCCATAACGGCTAAATTTTTCATTCTCATTCTCATTATAATGTGGCTCAAACGGGCTCTCAACTTGTGATTTTCATATGTATCCCAATCGGGATTTTTTTTTTCAACATATAAAAAAATTTCGAAAGGTTTTGTAGTCATGAGAAACAATGCACCTTATCAAGTAGGTAGCTGGTAATGATAGAGTCATACTTAACCTAGTGGGTAGGATAGTTAGAACACTTGATCAAGTTCAACATGTTCCAAATTTGAAGAAAAATCTCATCTTGTTGGTTAATCTTAATTCAAAAGGTATAAGTTATTTGATAGAGGAGGAGCTTTGAAGGTTGCTAAAGTGTTCGTGTTGTATTGGAGAGGCAAAAAAAAGTCACAATTATACGTCTTGAAGGGTTGTCTAGAATCCGTGAAGAACAATCAACAAAGACCGTGGTGGATATTCAGTTTAGTACAGTACCATGGGAATTTAGTTTGGGGTTCATGTTGAAGAATAAAGCTCAGTCAAGTTCAGAGGATATGGGTAATGCCGCTTTGCCACCATCATATACAATGTCACATTATTCAATTGTTAGAGACAGACCCATTGGAAAAGATATTAGGAAGCTGATTCTGCTGCCCATGCTATAAGTGTATTTAAAGGTGTTCAGTCTAGGAAGTGGCCTTTTGCAAAAGCATTTTGGCCTTGTTTAATTGCAACGAATTACATGAAAAATGTCACATCCGAGGAAAACGAATTCTACTTTGACTGTTTGATTGCAACGTGAAAATGGAAACCGAATTTCAAGGTACAATCACTACAAGCTGCATTTTCTTTGTTTTTATGAAAAATGAATTCCTATTGGTTTGATGGATTTTTATTTTCCAACTAACATGGAATTGAAATTCCTTTCCACATTTACCTATCAAATGGACCCTTAGTGTTAATTTTGCTTCAAGGTATATTACAACCATGTTTGATAAATTTTATATCATTTGTAATTTATGGGAACCCAAGACAATTTTGTAGAGCAGTATTTGGATTCATTTATCCTAATTGGATATTGTGGAAGACGTTGAGAATTCTTGGTTCGTTGGAAAAGTTAGTTTGGTTCATGTTGAAGAGTTCAGTTAACTCATTGTAGTTGAGTTTTATTTTTCTCCGGTGAAGAAATTTTTGAACTTTGTTTATTGTAATGGAATTTGTGCCAATGTAGAGGTTGTTGGGTTTGTGACCTAAATTAATCTTGGGTTTGCATGGTTTGATGTATTGGGCCTTGAACACATCTAAATAGGATACATGGAGGAAAAATGGATTGACGGTACTAGCCTACAACTAGCTGCCGTCTGCCTACTGCTCGCTTGGTGCTCAAGCGACTATCAAGGCTCTATAGCGCCATGCCATTCAGGGTTTTTTTTATTTTGTTTACTACACACGTTTTTTAACCTACTTTTCATCTTTCGGGCTATTACTAGGGTTTGACATGTATCCCTATATATAGTTGGCTTCTCTTCATAGTTAGAACGGTGTTTTATCTCATGATTTCTGCAAGTTAGAAATATGTTGGAGCACAATATTATCGTAATTTTATTTTTTTTCATTATTAGTAAATAAAATTAACAATTTCTCTGCCAATTAAATTCTTGTTCTTACTTCTTCTTGTTTGCAATCAATAATTCATATCGTGTCGTATACCTCGTCCCGCCCCCAACAACATAACCATAGATAGCTTTATAATCATTGAAGTTGTATTCTTAACATAGCAATCAAACATTGATATTTTCACACTAGAATGAAAATTACATATTTACCTTCACACAAACTTTTAATAAAATCGAGCCTAATTTAATAGGTCATTCAAAGTATGAAAGCAGTATTCAGTGGAGCATGCGCACACAAATGTGGCTGGCCGTCATGTACCTGAAATTACTTTACGAGGTTTAGAGAAATGACCGTCATTCCAAATCTTTTCCACAAACTCCAAATAAATTCTGGAGGAGCCCACACTCTCAATGATTTTGAAGTAATTATGAGAAGATAAAGACGACTATCAAAAGATAAGTCTACATACACTAGTTTTCAATGGTGATATGGTTTGAACTAAATAAAATAAAGCTACCCTTCTTATTCTTCGACTTGATTGGCATTTGGCACTTGTGCTATGATTCTGATTTTTCTGGATAACGAATCGCAAGTACTTAAATAATTTCTAAAGTATCTGTCAAGCTCTAAGTTTGATTGTGGATTATGTAAAAATTGGTTTATTAAGATTTTTCCGAATGCACACCTTTTATTTGTATTTATATGCAAGTCGTACATGAGTCGAACATTAATTTAAAGGACAATTCTACGTCGACGTAATAAATAAATGTAAATACATTATTATTTTTTTTTATGGCTCCAAAAAGAGAGAAGGACACTACCAACCCCCCCACCGTCCACACTACCGCCCCTTGCAAACCCTCCTTGCACTATTTATTCGTTGTCATTATCTCTGAGATTTGCATGCTTAGCATCTTTGAAAGTTGATGTTGCATAATCAACAAAGGAGAAAGAGGAAAATAATGATGATTAGCTTGATCATTAGGATGATGATCAATCACAAACTTTTCAAGCAATCTTTCAACTTTTTCATTCTTTTCAATTGACCATATTTAATGCATTGAATAAATGACCTTAATCAAGGTTTAGCTGAGGTTTTTAGGATAGAAACCCCATGGTGGGCAGGTTTTCACATCCTTCCCTATCTTTGAACTAGTAAGCAAGTCGGGTAGAACTGCTAAAACCAATTTCGATGGAAAGAAATGGTCGAAAAATTCACGGAGAAAACGACAGTCGATAAATTTTCGATGATTTATCTGGCAAGCGGAATTTTTCGACAACATTTCGGTTATTTCGGAAATTTCGAACAGATTATTTTATCACGTCAAAAAATGACCATTTTCATATTTTGATTTTCGAAGGCATTGCATCGATAATAAGTTGAAAAAGACATTTGCATCTGCCGAAAATATTCTATTGGTAAAGCTGTGGACTTTTTGGTAAGTGTGTGGAAAACGTATAGAAAAAGGAAAGAATTTTTTGGCAAATAAAATATAAAAGCACTACTTCCTTTACATGACATATAACACAAAAAATTCAACATAATAAAGCAGCTAGAATAAAGTAAGAGAGAGCCTCTTTTACAGATCGTATGTATGGACCTGAATTCTATCCATTCTAGGATAACTGATAAATTTGATCAAATACTATTTGAATTTTGAACATGTGTAAATTGTTTCCAGTATACTGTACTTATTCTTAGCAATGTAAATGAAACTTGAAATTTTTTTTATTATAGCAATGGTCTTAAAATTATGTTATTTTTGGTAAGTTAGTTAGATGGCATACAACTTAATAAAATAAATGAAAAATTCTATCACGTCTCTATATTAAATTTATTCAATCATTTTCAATGCAACATTACAACTTATCCTTAATAGTAAATATTGACTGTAAAATCAATTCGACGGAATCCAACAAATGAAAATGCATCACCGAATCAAATTTATGGACTACACCTCGAAGTTCTCAGAAAAGGTATAATGTTCTAGACTTGATTGACATTAAAACTCGATTAGATTTGACATTTTATTTGTCATAGGTTCTCAACTCTCTTAATTCCAATATTCCCACTCAAGTCATATTATTCACATTGAGGAGTTACTCAAAACAGGAAATGCAAACTAGTGTTGACTAGATGATCTATCATATGCTAATTTAATTTCAATATGTCCCTTTAGATGTCTGCTAGATTTTTTTTTCCCAAAGATATATAAAAATAAATAAATAAAATTGTATCTTCACTGTGTTCCTTCAATACCTACACAATTTTTATGTCCCTTCAACACATGCACAATTCCTCATAGCTTTCATGCCAAGGTTACAGTAATTGAAAACGGCAAAGATATCACACATTAAAGTAAAAGAGTTTGTGGTTCCATATTAACTTATGAAATTCATTCTCAACAAAAGAGTTTGTGGTGTTATTGTGTGATTTTCGGCTCTTGATCTGAGCTTCGATTCATCCATCTTGGTGCCAAATCATTGGAGTATTGATAGGGGAGTATTTTGGTATTCATTGGGACGCATGCTTGGCAAAAAGTTCTAACTACTTTAGTTGAGACTACTGCTAGCTTTTTCAATTTATTTAGATTAATTCTATTATTTACTTGATAGATTACTCACTTGATGTTTGTTATTATCTATTATGTGAATTTAACACTACAAACTGGTATCAGAACAGAATTTCGGCTTCAATAGTGTTTGATTTTATCGATCTACATGTTGGGATTAATCTGTAAAAAACTGAGCTTGTGTTCGTGGTGCAATTGACGTGTTGATCGGCTGATTTTACATAAGGACTTGAATCCTTAAAATAAAAATTTGTATCTCTCATTGTTACAGACCACAGACTGGTCCGCTCTGTTAAATTGACTGAAACTCTTTACATTACTACAATAGCAAGTGATCGTGTGGGGTGACCAATAGGATTGTGGCTTCGCCTGCTACTAGTATTTAGGATTATCTGCCTAAATTGTGATAATATCGTTCTTTGTAGCTATTTGATCGTTGTTTGATATTCCTCATTGTTGCTGAGTTATTAATTTTTTTTTTTAGAATTGTTACATTTGACTTTACCTACTTAACAATTCCCTTGAGACTGAGGCTCGAATCTCAAGAAAATTCAGAAAATTTAGATCGGTGTATAACTGTGACATTTATGACTTTCTCTGTTACATGCTACGTGTCTTATTTGTTAAGATGTATGCGCACCATTTTGACTTAAGTATCTTTAACGGTAAAAGTGATTTTTTCTATTTGACGACAAAAGATAAAAGGAATTTTAGTATAACAAAAAGTTTATTGACAATTCATTTTTGCTACTGTGACTGAGGATCAGAAAAAGGAATTTGATGAACTTGCATATACCTCTATTATTTTGCATTTATCTTATTCTGTTTTGTGAAAAGTTGGTAAACATGATTCTACTAAAAAACTTTAAAAAAAAAGTTACAAGAGTTTTTACTTGACTCAGTCCACTCTAAATAAACTTTTCTTACCTGAAAGTTTCTTCAGTTTCAAAATTAATCTTTCAAGATAATTGGATGATAATATTGAAGTTTTCAATAAACTTATGCAAGATATTACTAATTATGGTAATAAAGTGTCTGAAGAATATATGGCTATTATTTTTTTGAATGTTATTCCTGATATCTTTAAGTTAAGAATGCTATCGAATATGGGAAGGAGACACTTACACCTGATGTGGTCATTAATTCCTTTAAGAGTAAAGAGAGAGGGATGAAAGCTGGAAGAAACTAGAGAAAAAAAATGAGAGATCCACCAGATGAAGAGTATATCTTATTTTAGGAGTGAAGATAGGCTAAATGGTGGTGGTAAAAAGAAGGGTAGAGGTAGGTCCAAATTACAAGGAAAGGTAAAGGGGAGAAAATGATATGGTTGTGAGAAACTAGAACATTTCATTAGTAATTGCCATAAAAAGAAAAAAGCTGGAACCTAGTGAGGCAAACGTTGTTGTCCCGAAAGGTAAACCTGCTAAGGTTTACATGCTTCTAAACACTGAACTAGCTAAAATAAATTTGTCTATGAACTCCCATATGCATGAGTGGATTCTTAACTCTGATGCTTCTTTTCATGTTACTTCAAATAAAATGTGGTTTGATCATTTACATGAAAACTCATGGTCATGTTGCATGGGGTAGAGTTGCACATAAGATCACTGGAATGGGTAGTGTGACTGTCAAATTTGACAGTGGGTTTGTTCATACATTGAAAGAGGCTAGGTATATTCCATTTATGGGAAGAAACCTAATTTTTTGTTGTGGAGTTAGAGTGCACATGTTTCACTGGTGCACTTGGTAAGGGTGTTATGAAAATATTTAAGGGAGCATTTAGAGCCTTTAAAGATAATAGGAGAAATGGCATATACATATTGCATGCTAAGGTTATGGGTGGTTTGAATTACACTATCATTGACACAAAAATGACACAATATATTAACTCATGTTATTGTTAAGAAACTTAAGTCCCTTAACGATAATGGTATTTGGTAGGGATTGGGTGTCTAACATGCCATTTCTAGATCATTGGGTGCTTGGTAACCATCTTAGGATGTCTTTTACATCTAGCACATATAAAATATCTAGAGTGTTAGAATACATTCATTATGACTTGTGGTATTCGGTGAGCAATCCCACTTTTGGTGGTAACAAGTATTTTCTATCCATTATTGATGATTTCTCTCGTCTTGTGTGGATTTATTTGCTTCAAGATAAATCTGAGTTTTTTTTGTGAACTTTAAAATTTGGAAAGCTAAAGTGGAGAATCAAACATGTAAAAAGGTGAAATACTTGCGTACTAATAATGACCTTGAATTTTGTAATGTTGAATTTGTCAATTTGTGTAATCAATCTGACATCACTAGACATGGGACTGTGCCTTACACTCCCCAACTAAACGACGTTGTTGAAATGATGAATCATACTTTATTTGTTAAAGTTAGATGTATGATATTAAGTTCTACGTACTGTGCCTAAATCGTTTTGAGTTTAAACTATTATGACTAACATGACTCCTTGTGCTGTTTTAAATAATGATACTTCATACGAGATGTGGTACGGTAAATGTGCTGATATTCTATGCTTAGGACTTTTGGTTGTGCTACTTTTTTTCTTATCAAAGTGAGGGAAAACTAGAACTTAGAGCTAAGAAGTGTGTTTTCTTAGGTTATCCTAAAGGAGTAAAAGGATAAAGATTATGGGATAGAAGCCAAAATGGGTTAGAATTATCATAAGTAGTAATGTCACCTTTAATGAGTCTAAGATGCCTTGCATGAAGAGTAACGAACAACAAGAAACTGTCAAAGAAGAGTCCCAAATTAAGGTAGAGTGAGTGAGTGTCCACATCTCTAATACCCCGAGTGAGGTGGAGAGATATACAAAATCAACAGAATATAGAAGGTGATGAGGTGATTGTAGAGAACAATCCAATTGACCAAGACCCTCTAGCTCATTATCAATTGGCTAGAGATAGAATGAGGAGACCATATTGGGAACCTCAAAGACTATCTGATTATACCATAGTTCATGCTAGTTACCAAGAACTAGTGGATAGGGAACAAAACACCTATGAGGAAGCTGTGAGAAGTGATTAAAAAAAGTGAGGAATGGCTAGGTGACATGAGAGAATAGATGAGTTCTCTTTGTAAGAATCAAACTTGGGATCTAGTTTCGAAACTTAAGAATAAATCCATAGTGGGGTTGCAAATATGTCTATAAAATTAAAGAGAGAACTAGTAAAAGTAAGCCTATGAGATATAAAGCTAGGTCAGTAGCAAAGAAGTACACACAGAAAGAAGGGATAGATTATAATGAAATCTTTTCCTCCGTTGTTATAAGAAATTTGATTCTTATGTACTTTCCATTGGTTTCAAGGAGATTGAGTTTTACCATTACTCGTATTACCTGCACCACGGCACTAACAAAGAGTATGTCTATTTGTTGCTTTATGTGGACTACATATTACTAATTTTACCTAACATGAAAGTGATAAACAAGATTAAAACAGGATTAAGCAAAGAATTTGATATGAGAGATCTAGATAATTCTAGGCGAATCCTTGTTATAGACGTTAATCGAGATAGAAACAATTCTTGCTTGTATGTGCATCATACTCCTTATGTGTTTAAAATTTTGAAGAAATTTGGCATTATTAGCAGTAAGCTTGCTTTTGTACCTCTTGGAAACCATTTTGTCTTACCTAAAGATCGCATGCTAATGACGAAGAAAAGAATTTTAAGTAATGTGTCATACTCTAATGTGATAAGATCTATTATGTATCTCATGGTCTACACTAGACCTGACTTGTCTTATACTATGAGTGTGTTAAGCAATACATGTCTAATCCTGGTCCCAAACATTGGGAAGCTTTAAAGTAGTTGCTTAAGTACTTGAAGAGTACTTTTGACGAAATGTTAGTTTATAAGTCTGAGGGTGAAGGTGAGAAACTTAAAGGTTTCACATAAGTTGACTATAGTAGTAATAGGGACAATAGAAAGTTTACTTCCTCTCATGTGTTTACATTATGTAGTTCTTGCGTGAGTTAGAAGTTTCAACTACAACATATTATTACTTTACAACTATTGAATCTGAGTATATAGCTATCACTGAAGCTATTAAAGAAGCTTTTTGGTTTAGAAGTCTACTTAATGAGCTGGCTGCTTTAACTGACTATATGATTGTATGCTCTGATAGTTATTCAGCTATTCATTTCTGCAAGGATTTTGTATTTCATGAACGCACTAAACATATAGGGCTAGGCTGTGTTTTATTAGAGATGTGGTATCTCAATGTTTGATAAAACTTGAGAAAGTTCATTTTGACTACTACCCTGCAGACATGGGAACTAAGGTGATCCCCTTGGTAAAATTTAGAAGTTGTCTTATACTTCTAAACATTGGTAAAGGCATGTGATGTTCAACCACTAATTTGTTTTTTCTTTACTTTGTAGGGATATTTGGCATCAGGGCGATGATGAATATTCGAGTCGGAATTATTCATTAGACTTTTCGTAAGTCAACTAAAGAAACACTTTATGTGTTGAGTCGGAAATCTTACCCGGTAGCCCAAGTTACGAAGAAGGATATGACCACTCTACGAACTGCTTCCTCTCAACATTAGCTGCGCCTCTTGATTTTCTCTTTGGCTGCTTCTCTTCGTGACCTATTTGGCCTCGCCCTTTTGTAGCCTACATTTCGCCACTCCTATCGGTTTGTCCGACGACTTGGACCTTGGTTTCTCCCATTTGTTGAGCGCGATTTTAGCCCCTATTTTAGTCCCTTTTCTGTTGCCTTTTGTACGTAGCTTTCTTGGGTGATTTTAGGTATTCTTGTGAGTCAAGTAAAGTTCTTCTAACTTTCCAAAGTTTTTCAGCAAAATCATGTCTACCAAAGTTTCACAAAACAGAACTAGATAAGTCCAAAATAATAAAGGTGTATGCAAGTTCATCAAGTTCCTTTTCTGATCCTCAATCACAATAGTAGAAAACGAATTGTCAATTGCTTTTGAAACTTTTTGTTGTACTGGAACTTCTTTTATCTTCTGTTGTCATATTGAAAATTGCTTTTTCGTTAAAGATACCCAAGTCAAAATGTTGTATAGACATGTTAACAAATAAGACGCGTAGCACGTAAGAAATCAATAAAGAGACAATGACATAGATAAGGTCTAAGGATTGCAGTAGCACACCAGTCTAAATTCCTAGGATTTTCGTGAGATTAGAACCTCAATCTCAAAGGAATTGTCGAGCAAATAAAGCAAGGTGACAAATCTAACATATATTCAAATAGACAACAAGTACGAAAAGTGCAATAATTATAAAAACAGTCTGAATCGGAATAGTATTACACATATAAGCAAATAACCTAATTTATACCAACAATCAATGGTTGAGGGGAAACCCCCCAATCATATTTGTCACCCCCACACAATAGCCTGCTATTGCAGAAAATTAAAGGTTTCATCCAATATACTAGAACGGACTTATCTGTGGACTTAAAGGTTTTCCATCAAATCGCAAAGCTATTTTTATACAGAAAAGAAAAAGAAAAAAGGAAAGAAAACTAAACTCAAATTCCACTACATCTGTCATCTCATGTAACAAATTAATGCAGTCAAGCTAGTGGGGATTTTAGAGCATGGAAGATTGGTTTTTTACAATTGTTTCGATATTTATTTCTATGCTCTTCAACTAATTATTTAGTCAGGGACAACTGGGTCACTTTTTCGGTGTAGAGTTTTCTTATAAAAATACATAAGACTTTACTTGTTTTTTGGTTTGTTTTGCTTATCGTTAAAGATAAAGTGGGGTTTTTTCGGTTCTTGTTAATTTACCTCAACTTTCTGCTTGAATTTGAATGAAATTGCATTTCCTGATCCAACAATTTCCGGCTGCGTTACAAAAAGTCTTTAATATTTAAAAATGCTTAATTCTACTTAAGTGAATAATCTTCAAGGCGCTAGCAAATAGTAAAGGTTGAACCCCAACCTTGGCAACCCCCACCTACTCTGTCCTGGACCTTGGTGAATGAGGTAAATCGCAGGTTATACCTCCAAAGGTACAGGGTGGAAAAACCCCAACTTTGCTTGAGGTTGCCGCATCAAGAGTTCGAATCCTGAAATATGGATTTGGCCATTGGGTAAGTGCAAGTGTACAAGCAGAGATAGCAATGGGTGGCTCTTGATGTTTCCCCATTTAATTAGTTTTTTTTTTTTTTTAATTGTATCAATTTTCATACTTACTATTTTAAAATATTAGTTATATAAATAACTATCAAAAGGGATTCGGGGCAGGGATCATGATCTTCATTTCCGACCTGGTGCAAGGAACTTTGCCCAACCACCACCGGTTAAGACCAACTAATCATAGAACCCCTACTCCATTAAAGGGGCATAGGTCTTGGAGTGACACAAAAATACTCTGTATGAAATAGATTGCCATCTGCTTGAGAAAGTTGCGTGTATAAATGTTCAAGGTAATACACAAGTAACATAACTTGTACTCAATGTTATCATGTTCATCAAATTCCTTCGACTAGTTCAAGCAATAGACCATTGAATTTCAGAAGGGGCTTTAGTCGCCTCATAAGATTGACTAGCTCGCCAAATTCCAACAATTAGGAGCCCTTGATCCCTCAAAATGAGTAAGACGAGTACCTATTAATTTGGTAAAAGTTCTTGTTTCAATAGTGGTCCAGTACCAAGGTCGACTAATCAATCAAAAACCATCGACTTTTCATGGGGCACCATTTTGACCTCAGTTCTAAGGCCGACTAACTGGTGAAAGCCTTGATCTAAATTACTTTTTTTTATAATAAAAATAGTCAAAGTTTTATTAGGTGAAAGTGGGATAATTGGACATGAACAAGTATATAAATTCAAGTGAAAGAGGAATTGAATTGTCAACTACGAAGCTAGAAATATGGAAGCTGTAATAATTGTCAATTGGTCCACTCTTTGTGATTGCGATTGCTCTTATTCCCCCTTATTTAGTAAATTAGCACAGTTTGCGTACTTTTTTCCCGCAGAGTCGGCAGTTTTACTATTTGTCCACAGGAAAATAATTACAAGCAATAAACATTTTGTTAGTTTTTTTTTTATATATATCAGATCAGATACTCAATGAAGCATAGCAACTCGTTTAATTTAAGTAATTAGATGTATGTTTATGAAGTGATATAACATAGTAGGATATTATTTGAGAAAGATGAAAAGTAGCCTAATCTAATTGCGATGAATTTGATTTTTAGATATTTAACTCGATTATGGATGTCATGTAGCGATGGCAAAACGCTCGACGGATCGGACTCAGCCCGGAAAAAGCCCGAGCCGGGCCCGGGCCGGCCCATGGCCCAGGCGAGCCTACCCTTTAAAAAAAAAAAAAAAAAATTTAAAAAGTTGCATTTACAGGCAGCTAGAAAGCTGCCATTAAAAAAAATCGAGTCGGCTCGACTCGGCCTATTAAGGCTCGGGTCAAAAGTTTGGGCCGAGCCTCATTTTTTTGGCTGGGTTTTGCTCAGCTCGGTTCAAGCCCAAAAAAGCTCGAGCTCGAGCTTTATTTTATTTTATTTTTGCTCGGGCTTGACTTGGCTCGTTGAAATAGCTAATGTCATGTGAATCTTCTAAAAACGAAAGATAGAACGATTTCGGATTAGTGGTTCATCTAACCACATGAGTCAACATTCGACAAGAGACAACTTAGCCGAAAGAGGTTAGTTAGTACTTGGCACGAGACTTTTTTTTACGGGTAATTAGTACGTAATGTTCTTATCTTTCAAAATTATTGTAGAAAACATCGCTACCTTCCATTTTTTGATATTTTTACTCTTATTTCCATCTTTCATTGTGCAAAATGTCATTTTCATCTATTTTCTAAATTAAAAGCTGTAAAATAATGAATATATCATTTTGTTTAAATAAAACAAAAAGAAATAGAAAGAACTAATTGAAAACATAGTTTCAATTTTTTGAAAAAAGTGCAAATGAATCCCAAATAAATTATTAGAAGGATAATTAGCACATAATAACCTTACCTTTCACTATTATTGTGAAAGTCCCTACCTTTCTTTTCTTTTTTTTTTTTATTGTATTTTCACCATTAATTACACATTTGATTATGCAAACCATCATTTCTATTCAATTCTCAATAAAAAAAAAAAAACAGTGAAATAACGAATATACCCTCCTATTCAAATGAAAAAAAAAGAACTAATTGCAACAATAGTTCCCAATTTTTTTAAAAGTGCAAATGAGTCCCATTATGAAAAAAGTAGAAATTAAAAATCTGCAAATGAGTCCCAAATAAATTATTAGAAAATTACAATTTAAGAAAATAAAAAAAAATAAAAAGTGCAAACGAGTCCCAAATAAATTACGAAAAAAATNCTGTGAAATAACGAATATACCCTCCTATTCAAATGAAAAAAAAAGAACTAATTGCAACAATAGTTCCCAATTTTTTTAAAAGTGCAAATGAGTCCCATTATGAAAAAAGTAGAAATTAAAAATCTGCAAATGAGTCCCAAATAAATTATTAGAAAATTACAATTTAAGAAAATAAAAAAAAATAAAAAGTGCAAACGAGTCCCAAATAAATTACGAAAAAAATTGAAATTAAAAAAATAAAAAATGCAAACGAGTCCCAAATAAATTATTAAAAAATAATATATCTTTTATTTAAATAATAGGATATATTCTTTATTTCATAGTTTTTATTGAAAAAATAGATGAAAATGGATATAAATGATGATTTGTGTAATCAAATGTATAATTAATGGTGAAAATGCAAAAAATAAAAAAAATTAAAAGTAATGATATTTTTCACAATAATAGTGAAATGTATGGACATTATGTTTTAATTATCCATTTAATAATTTATTTGGGAATCGTTTGCACTTTTTTTAAAAAAAAAAATTGCAATTAGCTCTTTCTTTTTGTTTTTGTTTTATTTAAACAAAAATATATTGGTCATTTCACAGTTTTTAATTGAGAAAATAGATTTAAAAAATGACATTTTACGCAATAAAATATGAAAATAAGTGTGAAAATACCAAAAAATGAAAGGTAAAGACGTTTTCCTTCCACAATAATAATAAAAAGTTAGGACGTTGGCTGTTAGTTACCCCTTATTTTACTGTTCAACAAAGTCAAGTTTGTTTTTCTTGAAAGAATGGCAAGGATAATTGACGGTAACTTTATTAACAATAAAACTTATTTGTTATCAATCTTGTGATTATAAATTATTAGCTACATAGAAAGTTCATTTAAGCATCAAGCATGCACAGAAAACCAACTGGCAACACACAGCACAAATAGTATTACAGCAATCAAGGAGGCAAGCTCCAGAAATCATGCAATCACAGAAATCAAGCCAAATATTTTATTTCCTTATACATCATGTTTCCATTCACATTTTTTCATTTATCATGTTTAACATAGATTTGTACATATAAATGTATATCACTATCATTGTAATAAGTGAGAGTTGAAACATAAAAGAATTCACCTTCTTCATTCTACTGTGTGTTGAATTAACTATGGTATCAAAGCAACCCCTTCACTGCGACCTCTTCTAAATTCCGCCAGCATCAAAACACCAGGAATCATGTCTGACTCCACAACCTCCATTCCTTCCCAATTAATCAACGACCTCACATCTCCATATTTTTTAACCCTGGCTGACAATCCTGGTGCCATACTTGTGCCGAATCTTCTTACTAGAGAGAATTATCCAACCTAGAAACACTCCATGCGAATGGCTCTGAACGCTAAAAATAAACTTGTTTTCGTCGACGGAATTCTAAAGAAACCATCAGATACATAAATTGCCAACCTATGGAATCGTTGCAGCGATATGGTTCTCTCTTGGCTGTTGAACTCGATTGATAAACCTCTTCGGCAGAGTTTAATTTATTGCACATTACCTTCTGAAATTTGGGCAGATTTGGACAACCGTTTCTCTCAAAGCAATCATCCTCACCTCTACCGTCTCTAACGCGACTTGGTTAATCTCAAGCAAAACACCATGACTGTCACCACCTACTACAACACAATCAAAAGGCTATGGGACGAACTTACAGCACTAACCGAGCCAGCCCCTGTAATTGCGATGGTAGCAAGCGGTTGGAAGAATCAGTCAACGTCAAACAGTTATTCCAATTTCTCATGGGACTCAATGACTCCTTCTCCAATATCTGAAGCCAAATCCTAGCTATAGATCCCCTTCCTACAATCTCTAAAGCGTATGCCACCATACACCAAGAGGAAACCCAAAGACTCCTACAAATTCCCTTGTTGTCCAACCCCGAAACCACCGCCATAGCTATCCCACGAACCGGCAATCAAGGAAGTCGAGGGTTTAGCCCTCGCAATGACAAGAAGTGCACCAAGTGTCGGAGGGAGGGCCATCAAGAATCTTCTTGCTTCTAGATAATCAGCTACCCCCCTCACTGGACCACCAATAAAGCAAAATACCTAGTTTGCCGTTTTTCAATCGACAATCGCCCACACGTGCCAGCCCATAATCATGCACCCACAACGAACATGGTGCCAATATCTTCAAATTGTCCTACCTCGAGTGTAATTTCGGGTCTCTCTGACAAGCATTATCAACAATTGATGGAACTACTGCAGCCCAACACAATTGCACTTTCGGCCTTCTCTGGTAGACCCCTTCACCTACTCAAATTCCATGGATAATAGATAGTGGAGCCTCTGCACATATATCCTGCCTTTCTAATTTGCCTAAAGCCCAACGTTTTTGGGCCCACTCACAATCTATTATATTGCCTACTGGTTCTAAGGCTCGTGTCACACATATGGGCCATGTATATGTATCTCCTCATTTTTATCTCTATAATGTTCTTTTTGTTCCCAACTTCAATTATAATTTAATTTCAATTAGTCAACTTACTAAATCATCCAATTGTATTGTCACTTTTCCCCTTCTATTTGCTTCTTTCAGGATCAACACACAAGGATACTGATTGGAATGCGTAAAGAACGTGGTGGCCTCTACCATTT